>JAGDQP010050298.1:0-14279 GCA_022664845.1 Lepisma saccharinum | reverse complement strand
AAGAGCTTGAATGAGTCCCACGCTCACGGTGATATACACCATAAAGGTCATATGATACGAGCTGGGATGAAACCACACCTATCGTAAATCCCCGCTAATATTGTTATTTCAACGAAGTCTCGATCTTCCCAACGGTATCTTTCCTTTCTGAATATTAACCCTTACAGAACATGAAATACAATATTCATTTTTTTCTGACCGAACTACATGGTTTGCCTATCCTAGTTGTTGTGATCTCGTTAGTCTTACAATGTCGAGCTAATCGTCTAAGTCTGTGAAGCCTTCAACTATTCCCATGTATCATTCTCAGAACTTTGTTTTCAAGCACTTAGAACCTATGTGTGCTTATCTCACACTTATCTTCCAACTTTCCTAACCGTAAAGAATTACCGTTATAATAACCGTTCCGTATGTTTTGATTTTTAACTTCCTTGATATTAAACGTTAAGGTTAAAAGTTCTGAGCGGATTAGAAACATGCGTTGCCCAATAATAAGCTAATTTTATAAAATAAAATCAATAAGGGTAGATTTCGATTTTGTTTATCTTAGTATCAAAATAATTTTCGGAAATCGGGCACCATCCGAATCTTTATATATTCTTGAATTGGATTTGAAAGTCTTCCGTTTATCCAGAAATATCTTCCAAGGAGGAAAATTGGTCTGATGTGGATTAGAACACATCGTTAAGAATAGTAAGACTGCTTTACTACAATAGTCCAGACAAATTAACCCGTACAAGGGAAAAAATACTAGAGAGTTAATTACTTCTGGAAAGTGTTAAAGGGACCTCCGTGACCGACCACGTAAAATGTTAAGGAGATCCTTAAACTCCTTCCGTAAAATGTTAAGGAGATCCGCATTGACCTCCAACAGAAAAATCCATCGAAATCCTCCTTGGAATATATGTAATAAAATCCCTTAAGCTACCGCCATAACGGAATTTTCAAAACCAAAATGTATTTCTTGCGAATATTTTGTCCGTTGAACGAGGAAAACAATACTAGAAAGCTAATTTCTCTGAAAAGTGTTAATGGAACCTCCAAACCTTCCACAGAAAAATCCGTTTGGGGAAACATCTCAAAAATATCTCAAACATCTACCATTATTTGTTACAGGGTTAATATATGACCTAAACTGCAAGCTACGTATTGACTCAAATATTCTCATTTTTATTATCTTTTGTGCGGATTTACATACCATCGAATTCAGGATTTTCCTTCAGTAGCCGGAAACTGGTGCCGTCACCCTATAAACTTTTCTACAGATCATTTTTGAAGTCTGGGCAGCAAACTTGGAACATCAATAAGGCTACTGATACGTACCGAGTTAGGCCACTGTGGAAAACTAATCGTAGATAATAAAATCTGAAACGTAATTGTGAATGCAAGCGTAATTGTGAATAAAATCTGAAGCGTTTATTCTAATACCAACTATAATGGAACTAGTAGTTTATCCTTGTCAATGAAAAGGAATAATCTTCCAGGGAGAAATATTTACCTTGCCCTTTCAGTTTATGATGTATGGTATATCATCAACGTACGGCAACAGACTCACAAAAATGACACGAGAAAACAGAATATGCTCGAACTGGAAACAATTCAATTAACAACACACACAAAAAATAAAACAATTGTGAATATGATTATTGGAGCGCCCACCTTCGCATCGCTAAACGAAAACAACTTTGTTTACACTTCACGTGGAGACAGTGTTCTGTTAACAATTGAATATTGAAAACTTCAGAGTTGCCAACGATGATATATGAAATTATCGAACACAGTCTCTGAAACATTAGCACACGATTTATACCCTTCTATTTCCAAAGGTCATGCAGAGCAAATTTAGCATTGTCCATTGTAAGAACCCATCGCAAGGAGGAAGAAAAGAAAATATAAGATGCACCCGCAGAGAATTAATTCGTAAATTGCGAAAGTCTTGATTCGGTGAAAACATTAAACATCAGCAGCCGTATTCAGAAACGTTTCTTGGAATGAATAGCGAGTATTACCAATGTTAAAGGGTGATAATCACTCGTTGGTACAGTGCTGGTCACTTTTGAAAAGAAAAAGGGTTTCTGAATACGGCTGCAGCTTACACTGTTCACCAGATTATAGGATCGCAAAGACTTATTTGAAAATGAATGGTAAATAATTATTTTTGTGGGAAGGGGCGCTCAGTTAGAAAATGACCACCGTCTGTCGCCATCACCCAGAGTTTATCATTACGGTTATGGTCATTTGTAATCCAAAAAGCTGGTCAGAAGTTTCAGTACAGCCTTGTAGGTCAGAAACCGTCAAGGAAATTAAGCATCGTAGTATACACACGTGGACTTTATTTTGTTTTATATGGGCCCGTCAAGCAACTTAGGACTTCGGCATGTAACGATTCGCCTTTTGATTTCCTTTAAAATCCACACACATGCCCCTGCCGGGACTCGAAACCGGGCCTTTCAAACCGATGGCCTACCGCCGCAGACAATATACCGTGATTGATAATTTCATAATTCATAGTTGGCAGCACTGGACTTTTCATTATTCAATTGGTAACAACACCAACACTGTCTCGCCGTCAAGTATCAACAAAGTTGTTTTCGTTTAGCGATGCACAGAAGGGCGCCCTAATAATAAAATTCAGTTGTTTTTTGTTTTGTTTTTTCTATGTTGTTGATGGTATTGCCTCCAGTTCGAGTAAAGACAATTTCATTCGTGTCATTTTTGGGAGTCTGGTTGCCGTACTTTGATGATATACCATATAACAGATAAACTAGAAATGCAAGGTAAATTTTTCTGCTTGGAAGAATATTCCTTTTCATTGGCGAGGGTAAACTACTAGTCCCATTATAGTTGGTATTAGAATAAACGCTTGTACATTCACAATTACGTTTCAGATTTTATTATCTACGATTCGACTTCCACAGTGGCATAACTCGGTATGTGTCAGTAGTAGGGCTGTCAGTATCCGGATAATTTGATATCCGATTAATCGAAAAATTCATTGTTCGGATATTCGAAATCCGATTATTCGAATATTTTTTATTATTCGAATAATTATCCGGAAAACGGATAACCGAACATTATTCGGATAAACGGATAAATGCACATTATCCGGATAAACGAACATTATCCGGATAAACGGATATTCGAACATTATCCAGATAAACGGATAATCGAACATTAGTTGGATAAACGGATAAATGAACATTATCCGGATAAACGGATAAATGAACATTATCCGGATAAACGGATAATCGAACATTATCCGGATAAACGGATAAATGAACATTATCCGGATAATCGAACATTATGCGGATAAACGGATAATTGAATATTATCCGGAAAACGGATAATCGAACATTATATTATCCGGATAAACGGATAATCGAACAATTTTTCTGTGGAACAGATAATCCATGAATTATAGTGGATCCCGGGAAGATGCCACACATTTTATTCTACGAGACATTGTGCAGTAATTAAAAGAAATAGAAAAGCAAATTTTTGCACAAAAACATATTGAACATTAATGCTCATACTGACGGAAGTATATCAAACTAATTGCATACACAACGGATATATTCACTGTTTCTATCAGGCATGTTTTCGGGGGAGTTTGTCCCCCGAAAGGTTTCCAACCGCCCTCCCAAAAGAATTAATGTTAACAATTGTTAATAGTATGTTAACACTGAAATACGTATATAATAGTATATTCTGTAATATGGTTCATATTATTTGGAGTTTTAATTTTATTGGTGGCCTTAGGCATCTAAGGCTCAGGTCGTGATAGGGGAGGAGAAAGGATTCGGGAAGGCGTCGGCCAGGGCCTATGTTAAAGGCACCATCCCGGCACTGGTGACTGAGGAAAAGCTCTGGAAAAGCCTCAGTCAAAATGGTCGGCTGCTGGGATCGTACCTATGACTGAATTGGTAGCAGAAACTGCGAGCTATGAAGTGAAGTTTATCCACCTTTTTTATATTAAGAAGCATTTTCGACCTGAGCTGATGGTGGTTCAGATCCCAACAAGATATCTACAAGCTAGTCAATCTACACTATGGGATATGGTTCAGTTTATGGTAGCCAATTGTTGCTATGGTATGGAAAATCAATATGCTCCCTTGTACATAGCTAGCCCTATAATGCTTTCCTACACCCGTAAGTGCATCTCGTAAATTTTAGTCTAGAATTAGGATACATATCACTTTAGATCAGCCATATGCCACATTTTCATAATTTAAAAAAATATGTACTTGATTTGCTCAACTCATACGAATGGTACCATGCGGAGGAATACTAATGTCCTCATTGCGTGTTCTGGATTCTACGTATTTCGAAACAATTCACGGGCATCACGGGAGCTAATTTTTGGTAATATAACGTGCGTTACAACTTTTTTTGTGAACCGGTACCTCCTTCTGAATTCTCTTTCATTCCACTAATCAAACAGGTCCAGAAAATTCCTAACGTAACGCTTTGGTAGGCGATAATTATAATTTTCCTCATACAATTCCATCCAACGATAGCGGTTTAATGCCCAATCATCCATTTTTCTGTTATATTTGATAACTCAAGACTGCCATCGGCCTTCCTTGGCCAAGTCGTAAAAAATACTGCTTTCCTTTACTCAGCCAAGTCTTGGAATCTTCTATGAAACAAGCACTCACAAGCAGTGTCTTGAGATATGTCTATGAAACTGAAATCTTTAACCAAGTAATTCGGGAAAAACGCTACTTGTCTTGGCCAAGTTATTCATCGAAGGTTGAGCTCGAAGGTAACCACTATGAAACGAATTTTTACTTAAGTAGATCCAATTGACTCAAGCATTTGCTCAAAAAATGTCTATGAAAACGGGCCTTAGCTTCTTCCGGATTGCCGGCGTCACATTGAATTAGCTTTTAACGCCATGTGGATCGTGCATGATGAAAAAAGATAATCTAACCCGACTTCGCCCAAACCCGACTCACTCTATATTATGTCCGTGTATTTTGTGGCAAAGTACGTGCCATTCATAACACGAAACAATAGCATTCCCCTCCATCTTGTATTTGTTGATTAAGCGGTGGGCGTATTTATGTAAATAATTATTACATATGGCCTTTCGTAACTAATTTTTGGTTGCTGACCATCAGTAATTGCCTGATAGGAAACCAGTGGTATAAAATGTACATATGTCTATGTGACTATCATGAACTGCACCGTATCCCATAGTAGACTGACTAGCCTACAGGCAGCACCCATCTTGAAACTGTAATTGAGATATTACTTCCGCCAACATCTCAAGTCGAAAATGGTTACAACACATTTTGCGCTTCTTCTAATTAAGAATATGAACAATTGTTTTATGTAATTGTTATACGGTTCACTTATTCATTTATTTTTGTCGTAAATTTATGCTAAGAAAAAGTTTTGAATCGTCACACAAAACCAAATCATAATAAAATCAATAATTACAATAATTAACTCTAGATAATACGCATTACATAGATTAAAATAAAACAGTTATAGGAAACGGTCTTCTAAATATTCTTTGATTCTATTATAGGCTTTATTTGTACATCTTTGGGATGTCGGCCAAGGCCTAGCTACCATCGTGGAATTTGACTGGTGTGACTGAGAAAATAACCTGGAAAAAACTGTCACGATTGGTGGCCGATGAAATAATTCCCAGGGCCTCCCGAATGTTAAACCAACTCTCTACCAATTGAGCTACATCCTCTCCGTGGTCTAATCTCGTCAGAAAACTCTGGACAAAAGCACTTCCGTCAGCTTCGTATTCAAAAGGCAACTTTCGTTTTCTGACGCGTCCGCAAGCCACCGAGAGATTCTGCTAAACCACTAACGGTTGGTTGTCACTCCTCCAAATTCTAGAGTACACATACCCAGCAATAAAATTTTTACGTTTAAAAATCGACAGGAACCCTGAAAACTCTGCTTATATCCCTCCAATGTTGGTGTTATCCTTACCCCCACACCGCAAAATTGAAAATCCTGGCAAAATTTCTGCTGTGATGGTATGTACATTCAAGTTAGGACCTGGCCGACTACATCCCGCATCCTTTCCCCTATCCCATCCCGGTCTGAGCCATAGAGACCACAAATAAATTCCAATTAACTGTGTTTGGCATTAAATATAGGGCTTAATAACGTTCCTGACGAGCAATATTTTCCATGAAGATTTGGAGAATAATCTAGGATGCAAAGCCCACAAGTTTCCCGTTTATGTTACGTACTTCCTAATAGACTTTTCTATAATACTTTCTCTGCAGTTCATTGCACAAGATATATAATTTAACCTAACCAAAACTGACTTTAACTAATCACAGGAACCATCACGAATCTGTAGCAAGGAGATCCTAAACAGGAATAGAGGACTACTTTATGGATAGTTTCTCTGGTCTTGCACTGAAGCGGTATACAAGAAGATTCTAAAAATAGAGTTGGAAAATAAATTTCATGTTATTACACGCAGTACTTGTTCTAAAAACAGCAGAGAAAGCCACTGTCTGGAAACCTCTGTGTATTCTAAAGAAGCTAAAAATTGTAGCAGACAATATTAAATACTGATAGTAATGTTGGTTGATTCTTCTAATACTCAATGACAGAAACACGATGGTTCAAATTTTCTGAAATTAAACCAGCGTAACGTGAAAAAAAAATGCATGTAAAGGTGCGAAATTAACAGGTTGGTTAGGTTGCTTTTATGTAACTACTTCATGCCCTTGTTGACAACATTGTCAGGTCCGCCATGCGGTGAACGCAAATTAATAAATATGCCATGAAGCTCCGACGGGTAAAATTTACTTTAACTCTCCTAGATAACTCATCTGTACGCTCTATACTACATGTACTCATTTCCTCGTTTATAATTATCAGACACTTCTATACGCAAATAGTAACAGTCTGCAATCTAAAAAAAAAAGTGTTACGTAAAGCCATGTGTCATAATTATTTCGTTAAATACGTACTCGAGCTGTAGGCAAATATGGCGAAAAGCGCAGGAACACAAATGGCATCATTTCGTGTTATGAAAGATATGCATTTTGTTACAAAAATCACGGACAGTATGTCGAGAAAGAACAGACGGATTAATTAAAGTCAGGTTTGATTTCTTCTAATTATACGCAGTGGATACCACTTTTAACACTCTCACTATGTGCTTACCCTAACATGAATGGACCTAAATGATCGCTGATATTTACCGCTCTTATTTCACATTTCTATGACTGGAAGATTTTTTAAATATATATTTTGCATTTCAATACTTTCACAAACGTTGGAAACTACATCTCTCCTGTAAATTGTAATTTTCTAGGACAGTTGAAGAAAGTGACGAGTACATCCCCACAAAAAAAGTAGAATTTACAGGAGAAATTCACCATTTCCAACGTGCATGGAAGTGTTGAAACAGAAAATATAACAATGTTTCGAGTCATGAGTGAAAGAGCGAAAAGTACGCGGGACTATTTACCTGCCGCCGCGTTGGGGTGATTGTATGGAGGACCAGTTAAGCATAATGTGAATCGCGTATAATGAAACAATAGCCTCCCATCTCTACCTTGACATACTCTCCATGGTACTTGTAGCAAAATATAATTCATAGCATGAAGTGTTCCATTAGTATTCCTCCGCCATGTTTGTTGTGATGATCAATTTTAGTGCGTATTTAACGAAATAATGACACATGGCATAACACCTTTTCCATTTCTGCCTGCCCTTATGTGTTTATAGAATTGTATGTAATAACAATTTAAAAGAGAATGAATGGCATATAATGGGAATAAGGCGTATACAGCTCAATAGTTGCAGGAAGGTGCAGACCATGAAGTAAAGTTTATCTGAAATTGACGAAGGCGGAGCTTTATGGCGTATTAGTTAGTAGCCCTCGACTGCATGGCGGACGTGACACTGACGTCAACCGTAGTTATAATTAAAAAGGAACCTAACTATCCTGTCTTTGCCACTCTGCATTAATTTAATTCATATGTACGTGATTTTTTCGTGATGAATCATTGCTATTGTTCCGCAAAGTGATCTGACCACGTCTAAAGTTTGTGTCTGATGAACTTAGCATACTTCTGAATAAGGTTGTAAATGTTCATGAAAAACATAAAATTGTCATAACAATTCGCGCCCCTATTTTAATCTGAGCCTTTAAATACACTCACTTATACCTCTCTTTCTCTCACACACACATTCCAATAGCAATGTATTCATTTGGCTCCCTCACCGGCTCTAGCTCCCATGCACGCAATGTTTTCGGTCATTTAGGGTGACCGTGCCAGTAATGGACCGGTCGCCACTGGTTGACTAATAAGGGAAACACATGTAATAATATAGTATATACTGGATACAGTCGTCAACAAATAAACCTTTATATTTTCGTACGGTTTAATAACTTAGTCCCCAAACGCTGTGCAATCACGAAATACCCTGGCCTCCCTCTCCTCCAATCATTTAAAATTGTGTAAAGTGAATCTGGAAGAGAGCAGAACACACAATAAAAGACCTGAGTTTCAACTAATACACTATATCCGTGTATATCTACTACAACCTACAGTTAAATAATTTCTTATTTTGATTCTTCGTTGTTCAAGAAACAATATATAAAATTAAATAAATGATCTAGGCTGAAACAATTGTAACTCACGATTGGCCATTACAACTAGTACAACTACACCTCAGCAATATATTTGTATATTGTCAAATAATATAAATGAAAGCTGTGTTTTTTTATGTATTCTGCTTTGTCTCAGATTTTGTTTCGTAGAAAATTAACACTTTTTTTTCTTTATCAACGTCAGATCATTGTGTTCATCTCGTCGAGTAATATAAGAATCAATTAAGAAATTCCTAGCTCCTATATCTTCATCGCAACCGTTGCGTGGCATTTTTAATTGTTGCAATCTTATATACAGTGTTCGATTTGCCGGGGGAGCCGAGGAATTTCCCTGATACCTGAGGATTCCAAATTTTATCTCAATGGGGGGGGGGATATATTCCTAAATAAACAGGCAATAGGAGAAATTTACAAGCAACCAATAGTTTTAGGATGCTCCCTTTTTCACTTATCAGAAATAGATATATAATCGTCACTGTAAACCTACAACATAATTTAAATTTAAAAAGGCTACATAATGAAGACTGCATTTCGCATACATACTTACCCAGAAAACTTGCGTATTGTCACAATGATAACTGTCTTCTTTAACAATCTTCTTTCACTCTTCCTTTTCTTATTAGTTGTGACAGGCAGGTGTAATTTTCGATATCCGATACACAACTTACGAACAACCTAATCCTTTATACGTTATACCAACCGTTTTTAAAAGTCAATACGAGAACATAAACTACTATATTAGAGTCATGCATAATGACGAGTACCAGAGTTTATCCATCTTTTCACTTTGTCCTCTTCCAAGGTTAGGAACAAAAGATAATGACTTATAGCGCTGCTCTGCGGTAGAAGTAGAAACTAAGGCTGTTGCGCCAGCGCGCGCAGCCTTTCAAACTAGGCTTGGGATAGGCTATCGTAAGCTGAGCCGTTAAGGCTCGCCTGGGATGACTCGGAGACAGGCATGCCTTGAAAAAATACAACTGCGAAAGGCTAATGCAAGGGTAACTTTGAAAGGCTAAAGGAAATAAGGCAATTCACGGCAAATGCAAGCTTAACGTAGATGTGTTTGCTATTAGGGCTGCACCTCCGGAAAACGAATCCAACGCCAAAGCAATGAGCCACGGCCGCTCGGTTTTTCATTTCATATCGCTTTTGTTTCGCAAAATGTTCGTTAGCGTTGACATAGATGAATTTTACCTTTTTTGTAATGAATGAGAGTATGATGAAATAAAACCCTGAAGAACACAGAGTTAGGTGTATTGGAAAGGTCGGCGCATCAAGTTTGTAAACATTGTTATTTTTATTTCCATTTATTTAGTTATGAAACAAAGATTCACTTAAATTAGAAACATAAATGTTAGTTCCTTTGTTTTAATAATTCTCCTCTTCATTGTGACGCCTTGCGCCTTCTCAACAATGCACACAAAACAACTGAATAGATAATGAGTGAATATTGATGTGCGTCTGAAGAAAGTATATCATCTGTGCACTCTAACACTGCAGGGAGCAGTCACCAAACAGGCGTTTTCATACGGAGATGTGAACATTAAGTTTTCTGCCTCATTTCTTTTGCTGCTGATGGGTTTTTGTGAGGCGACAAGAAAGGAATGTAGCCCAAAAAGAAGATATTTCTTCGGAATAAATTCAATACTGCTACCAAGATTTGATTGTGTATTACCATAATTTCCGTATTTGTAAATCGAAATTCCAGGAATTTCTCACTATTAAATGTCGCGAAAGAACACCCTCTCTTAGGGGGTGTCCAGAGATTTTCCTTAGGGGGGTGTTGTTGAAGTCTAGGGAGGGTGTTGGGGGGTGTAGCGTACTCCATGGAAGTGATGTTAACTATGTATACTGAATGGCAAGCAACAAAGAGTTTTAGTTGGAGAGTAGTGCATACTAAGCACGAACAGGCTATTGGAGTCCTCATATTCTCAGAGAAGTTCTAATGGATTAAAGTCTAGAGATTTTACAAGTCCTCTTAAATTAATTATAATTACGCTTTCGCGTTGTGCATCTGCGCCCAGAACTTTTTTTTTTGTAGAACAGGCAAAAAAAGACTTTTTCGGTGATTCCAGGAATTTTCCTTTATTTATCGCAGTAATCGGTATGAACAACTATCCGTTTTTGGAAATTCCCCTACAAACTATCTTATTAGGTTAGTGCTGCAATCATACTTGTAATTAATCTAATTACATTTAAAACAATAACAACTGAAATTAGTGCTCACTATTTAGACATTTGGAAAAGTTACTTGATATATTCCGTAATGTTTAATACAAATGTCAGTATTCGCAATTATCTACAGACAAACGTCGAGAAACACCGAGTAGTTTCTTTTACCTTATTGTAAGGTCTCAGTTTTCAGTTTCGCTGTGATTTGCGCACACACGCAGAAATGTAAAAGGTCTCTCTTACCGTAACAACAAGTCTAATGCTGGTCAAGTATTAGCTGCCGCCACGTTGATCGCTTACACACAGAAATTATAATAACCTTCATCTAATGTTTTACAGTTAGGTTTTTCTTTATTTTTATTCCAATTTTACTACAAGTCATTCTAATTTAAAAAAAGACTCGTAAAAAAGACTTCCACTTCATCCACCCAGAATTATGATGACGAAAAACCTTTGCTGAAGAGGAATACAAGAATTACACTAGTTATATCTATAACGTAAACATACTTATCCTTACGTAAAATATAGTTTATTTCTAAATTAGACGTTTTGCGTTCTGACAACTGGAAATTGTCAGAAGTTTGGGAAATTAACTAGTTATATGAAGAATAGCTTACTTTTTAATTTCATCTTCTATATCACTATCTGTGAAAACTCACGACTACTAATCGTAATGCGTTTTAAATGTCGGAGTTTTTACATATTAGAAGTGTAAATACTGTCGAGCATATGCATTTAGAGGACCTGTTGCTAAATCTTACATTAAAATACAGCTTTGAGACCATATTTACTGGTTTCGAATTTAATACGCAACACTTACATTTTTCTGAGTGTATAATCGTAATGTAAAAATACCATTCTATCAGCAATGAGAAAATACAACAAAGAAAACGATATTCGCAAACTACAGAAATAAAAAAAGTACATTAAGGACGAGTGGAGATTCGAACTGAGGACCCCTTATACCATAACCTCAAAGCCTAACCACTACTCCATGAGGTGGCTATTATATGACAACTTGATACGCATTTATTGATGCCCCGTTGATTGACAGTCTTCACTTCGAAAGTTAAAAAAGATTGTTATGTCCTTTTTCGCACCATTTCGGGGAATATAATAGTTTCTGTCACATGATTATACAGCGCAAGCATTATGTCTGTAACCTTTGTTTCCGTAATGTTTCATTTGAGTGAGCATTTCCCTATTTTCAGTTCCAGATAGTACTAGAGATATGGACTGTTTCTGTGAGCAAAAACAATTTCCCTTCTTTTTCTTTAAATTTCCCTGCGAATTTCCCTATGTTGCCGCATTTCTGACTTTTTGACTTAGAATTTTTTGGACAATTTCTCAATATTTCAATTTTTGTTTCTAGTTTCATTATTTATCAATACTTTTGTGACAAAATTTCAGGAAATATTCGTTTTTACCTACTTTACAAGCAAAAGAATCAAGCGAACGCCAGAATCCAAGGAGAAAAATATTATTTGTAAAAAACTGTCAAATAAAGACATGCGAATTTTTTTTTGAGCATGAGTGTACAATGCCTAGGTCAACGCCTTTGTAGGTACCAACGTATGTAGGTACAATGCCTTCACAGCCAAAATTAAGGTAAAGGCACCACGGCATGTTTAGGTGGATTTTGCAGAAAGTGCTTTCTATAGATCTATGTGTAAGAAAGAACCCTACTTGTTCACTCCATTAGCAACTTCAGATCTCGTGCGATAATAATGTAATAGCATAAATCTATTCGGTAATTCGCATTACGTTTCTTTACAACCCTAATTTTGCTGTTCCTTTATAGTTGTCACACCAGTGCACCAGTAGTCGTCACCCAATGCACAACAAATATTCGTTTGGAAAATATTATAATATGCTCTTTTTCATCTTAACATAATTAAGGGGATTTCTTAAGGAGATTTAATTGAATGACGTAGAGTGTCGGCGACGGCGATTAGAGGATAAAAGTGCGGGGGCAAGGGGTAAAAGTGGGGTGTGGCAAGAAAGAAAAAGTTTATATTTCCATATAAAATCATATAGATTTAATGGTTAATTCAAAAAAGGGAGGGGTATTAGCCCTTGTCCCCTAACCGCCGCCCACGATCGCAGAGATTTCACAACTACGCGCCGAGGTCCTGCATGAAGAACATTTATCAAAGGGTTCAAGTTAAACCCGCTAAAATAAAAATCTTTTGGTGTAATTTTAACTCAGGTGGGATGCATGATGATGAGACGAACTGATGGAATAGAATGTGGGGAAACGGGAGAACCCCGACAAAATACATGCACACGGTGTTTGTCCATCACAAATCCGACATGGATATATGAGTTCAACCTATTACCCTTGTCTGACATTAAATGAAGGAAAGGCCAGACCAAGTGATTCCACCAGACCCCTCTGTGGGACGTCACCCACAAATTATCGACAACACCCCCAACTTTAATTTTTGCGGTCAAACATCGATAGAAACCGTGGAAAACTCCACTTACACCCTCCCAATTTAGATTTTACACATTCCAAACTGAAAATCCTGGCGGAATCCTTGGCCAGACCACACACATTTTTTTAATGATAGTATAAGGCAAATATAACCAGAGTTTTACGTACATATGATGCTTATGGTGTTGATGTCAAACAAGACGTTATTCTTTTATAAATTATCTTTCTTTACAAGCGAGCATTCCAAAAGATCTATAGCGGTAGTCTTGAAACAGTCTTCTACCAGATCCAAGGTAGCTTTCTTATCTCCGCTTCTACCTAAAGTTTGTAGGAGTCAACATCAATTGATAGTTCCTCTTCGGAGTTCTTCTCTCGAAAGTTTATATATTCACACAGTATTCCGGAACGTGAGAATTTGTTATTTGGATTAGTATGTACCAACACTCGGAAAGGGGTTGAAACGGCATTATAATATCCGGAACAATGTATGTGTATTCTCCATTATTTATATAAAAAGGTGGTGAAGTCTATGTATCCTAAGTAAATAATACGAAACAATGTAAACTTACCTCTTTACATGATGCTCTTTTTTATTACTTATTTCGTCTATGAATAGTTCATTACAGGGCCTAAAATTGAGTGGAGTACTCCACACTTTGTGAAACTGTAGGAAAGGAGTGTGGAACTATAATTCTTAAAGTGTGGAGTGGTATTAATGTGAGTAACTTACTTTTCTCGGATTATGCATTTAAACGCGTTTAGTGTATCAAACTAAGTCTTACTGATTCAATACATTCATTATGCAATGGGTTACTCAATTCCATATAACTGCCAGTATATGATATTAAGCCAGAGTTAATACGTATAGGTGTCTCTTAGATGGCAGGGAAAACCATTGCAATTTTGAGGTGAAGGAACTTTTTAACTATATTTAGTTTTCAAACGTTTTCGGTTGCATTCATATAGTTTTAAAATATGCAACTAACAGCACGTTTATCTGTTGTTTCAATAGGACATTACACTTTTCCGATATAATGAAATGTGTTGTTTCGTAGATAA
>JAGDQP010050297.1:0-14279 GCA_022664845.1 Lepisma saccharinum | reverse complement strand
AGAAAAATTAGTTTCGTCCAACTCATGACACATGAAATAGTAGCAGTGTGCGAAGTGTATGCATTTTTAATCGTAATGAAACCAATGGGTCAAGAGACATTGATGGTAATATATGTATATAGGATGCTTTCATTAGTTTCACGTACTATGCTAATGTGACTGTATTTGTTGGTAAAGTACCACCAACTGATAGACGAGGTGCTAGCTTACGTTGAGCATGCACTGAAAGAGCAAGAGATTTTTACTTTTGGGTTTAGTAATGCGTACTTTAATGAATATGAAAAACCATGTCGTCGCCCACAGGGGTGATCGACAACCGCAAGGGGAAGGGCGACACCAATCACGGAAACGATCATAACTAGCTTAGTATACATGGTTAGGCAGTAATACTTCTTTTTCAAATTATAGGTAATACAATTATCTTTAATAAATGTCCTGACACAAAAATTAATACCTTTAATTAACAAATTCTGGGTAAAAAATGATTTTGTTAGAAATAAGTTAAAAATGGGTTTTTCGAGTGAAAAATAGTAATCTTTCCTCCATTTATCAGTAATATTATTATTTTTATTAACAATAAAATAAAGATCATGTTTGTTGCCACGTAGAAATAACTGTGACCAAAACAGTACAGTAACTGTGTTTTAACGAGGTGGTCGAGTACCAGGATAGTTTGCCTAGACAAGTAATGCAAACATACGTGTCTGTTGCTGACTCAGCTTCCTTCTTCAGCTTCCAACAAGCGATTGCAAGCAATGTATGGTAGTGATTATTATTAAAATTATAATAACACAGCTTGTCATATTTGCTGGCATTATAATTTGTTTAAGTTTGGAACTTTAACTAGTGTCCCAAAAAGTTACGCAACGAGCTTTTATACCACGTAAATATTAAATTAAAACACATTGAGACATCGTTCTTGCAGTGAAATATAGCCCTGGGCATTGGGAAATTTTTAACGTATTAACCAGGCTTTTGGGGACCTATCTGAACAAAAATTGCCATAAATATTGTTCCATACAACAGATGAATTCTGTTGGTGTCCCCGTTGTCAGTGTTGCCAACATTTGTCCAAAATATATATTATGAACCACAAGGTGTAGTGACGTGGTTAAGGTGTCGTTAAAGAGGTCTTCGCTTGACTAGCTCAGAGCTGCCAGAACAGTTTTGATCAGGCGTCGCAGTTGTCAGCATCTCCACCCTCTTTAAAAATTTAATATTTCATTTTCCAATTGTTTCCATGACATTACATTTATCCGCACCAAACTTCACCTGAACATTATTCTACACAATAAAAATAGCACTTCAATTTAGGCTTCCTCATATTGAAATCGAGAAACGTGTGTACGAGGGAGGTGTCTGAACTCTTAGACAGCCTGAACACTATGAATGCGTCACTGATTTCTTGGGATAGTTTGCGAGAAGCATTCCAAAATAAGATTTAAAATGAAAGGCACCCTTGTACAATATGTATACGATGTTAATGTCGCGCTTGACTATAGTTTTATAAACTTTCCCACATAATATATGCACAAAATCTTTTTGTTCCTTTGTACATGTGTGTTCTTTTTAGCGCTTATCGCCGCTTTTCTGTACCGAAATAAACACATTTTTCACAACTATTAGTCCTGTATTAGACTTTATTTACCAGCTTTTGACAAGCTTGACAGAACATAACTTTGCCATCGCTTGTAAATGTCGGATCGTTCTCGATCCACAATTGGGTCAATGAAGATTTCGCTGTTTTCACTTTCGCCATCGTTACGCAATTTACACGTATGCTAAGAGCTTCAGTTAAAGTCATTACTTACACAAAGAAAGAGTTCAGATACACACATAGGTCAGGAAGAAAGCAGTAAGAAACTGTTTATTTTAAACCACGATTTATAAAATAACAGGTAGGCCATTCCAAGTGCTTTAATTCTCATTGGCTGAACGGCGTATGGTGTCACATGGAAGATCTTAATTAAAGCAGTTTAGCGCAAGCGCGAGGCTCATTGTTCTAGGCTATCTGTTATCTCGTTGAATTGGTGTACGAATTTTTTTTGTTTCTAAAATCCTGTAAATAAATAAATATTTGATTTCTTGATCCGAAAATAATTAATTACTTCCCCAAAGCCTAAAATTTGTTCACAATATTTTAACAGTCTAATATATTTATGATGGCTATAAAATTTTGATGTGACGTGTAGGGATAGTAAAATAAAAATAAACATTGAAAGATCTAAAATATAAAATAACAAAGAAAATATTTTTAATTACAAATCAAAGCCTGTCCGTGACCGATATACGAGAAGCGTAAGACCGTTGTACATAGCTCTGGATGACGGAGAAGGTAATTAATCGACAGTAGAAAGTAATGTATAATCTTCCGGAACATAGTAAATGTAATTTTATTCGAACTAAAACTATACGAAACTTCAATCTGATTATATTTGGTGTCTTCGTGACACTAGTATCATGTAATTATAACAAAAGACAATTGTTCATCGCGTAGTACAGCTGCTTTCGGTTTGAGTTCAGTACTTTCGCATTAGAAGAAGATGTTAAGGGATATTATTTATGTTAGATGCTTATTTCAGTGCCCTTTTATATTTCAGGATGATAATATACTTACCAGTAAAAGATAGTGATGTGACGTTACATCTCAAGCAGTAAGTAATAAACAAATATAAATAATTGTTTCTTTCCCTTAACTTTTAGACACATCCTGTCGTTTATGAATATAGTAATCCTGAAGTGGATTATTTTCAAACTCTGGGCGAGAAAAGAAAAGTAAGGAAAGAAATCTCGCTCTGACATAACGCCTATTGTTTTAATCATATAAAGAAAAGTTTCTTCGTTGTCGCAGGGCATGGTGGACACCCCTGAGTCCTTTTTTGTGCTCAGTACGAGCGAGAGAAAGATAGTGAGGCGACGTAAGAGAAAGAAATTTGACGCTGGTGCGACGTGGGGTAGCTCGGGGAATCCATCCGGTGGGCGATTTATTTTTCATCTTCGCCGTCTTCCCAGGGTCCGAAGTATCTCTGGATCCTACGTATCGATCCTCTGAATAATTCAGAACCCCGGGTCAGGGGAAACGCCGCGACAACAAGGAGCAACACCACCACCAAAGCAAAAGGGACCAAGAAAAGGGATAAGAAGGAGAAAAAGTTGATGAGTACATGGAAAGATAAGGTAAGAGAGAGGGAGAATGGCGTAGAGAAAGGGGGACGAAAGGAAAGAAGAATAGGCAAGGAAGTTATGAATACGAAAGATGAGACACTTTACAAGATGCTTGGAAGGTTAGTGTAAGAAAAGTCATTTCCTTCGTACACATACACTGAAGCTGCAAAAAATTCATCCTGAGTCATTTTGACCTCTTCCTTTACGAGAGTAACGAAAGATAAAGTTTTTCCTCCTTCTTCCATCTACTTTCTGCACCATTGAATTTTAAGAAAAGTGAAATGAAATGTCTCTGATCTGCATATCTGGATCTAACCAAGAGATAGATGAAGAAAGAACGAAGTTATTCTGAAGATTATGATCTAATTATGGACGATATTCAATACAATTAGTGTCACGTTGAGTGGCATTTGAAACGGGAATACTGCAACAGTAATGAATCTTAAATTTGCAACGAATCGTGAAGAGAGGACTGCAATGAAGTACAAAGAATGACTGTGTATGCTGCATTATACATGGGGAAAGAATTAATTGATGTCTCGAGTGCTAATCACATAGTGTATAAGAAATCAGAGTGAAACATTCCACGCAAAGCAATGACAGCAAAGTGTGAAATAACCTAGGCTAAATACACAATAAATTATTTGTTATTGGAGATTAGTGGTATTAGAAAAGACCAGAGAAATACTGAAAACTAGTATGAGGGATTATTGAATTTGAATTCTTGCAGGCTTTTATTCTATCGTGCATGTGTTCCACATTAATATACAGAAGTTGGCAGAAGTGTTAATTTTAAATTTTCCTCTTTCTTATCAAATCAGCCGTTTTCTTTTAAAAAAAGGGAATCATCAGTTTAGTCAACCATCAGAAATAACTGATGGCCCAAAGATGATGGTAAATGAATAGAAGAATTTAAACTGCATGAATTATTTATTTCAACATAAATATGTTGTAAAATTCATGAACTAACAGCTTATAAGAAACAATAGGTGTTTATTTTGTCCTAATAAGTACAAAATAAATATTTACTGATTCTTTTTTATATGGAAAGTTACACTCAACAACAATTTTTAATACTAGGAGGACATTGCTGGTATAAAGAAATGTTATTTGTTGATCGTTCACTCTTCAAAGTACACTACACCGCATCTGCAGAGATGACAATTTTGTTCGTAAATTAGTATACCATTTATTTAACTATTATGTGAATGCGTTCTTTTGTTTTATCTCTTTAGTAACTCTATCTGCTTAGTAGCTGTATTCTTTAATATCTACTATGATTCAATATTAATATTTCTCTGTAAAAAATAAACGAATTTAGAGAAAACAATTAGAGGAACTTCTTGTAAGCCAATTTAGTCTGATACCTGACATGACATACTAGTTGCAGCACAAAGTACCTACTTGAAAGTACTGTATTTACTACATTTAAAATGTACCCATCATTGTGTTGTCCTGTGCTTTAAGTACGAGGTTTATCGCAGATACTGCCCGCCACGCCTTGAAGGTAAAACTTTGCAAGTTGCTAATGTTCGGAAGAGCAAGACGAATCGTAGGGGGTTCTAAAAACAGTGACAGAGAACAAGATATAAAAGCGCATTCAATATTGGCAGAAGTCTTGATGTCACTGTACACATTTCGAGGATCATTGAATGAATCAGTACTAAGAAGTTAATTTCTTATTTTCATAACATAATGCTTTTTGAAGATGTACATTGAAAATATACCTTTAACAAGGAATGATCAAAACAAAACTACTTGATAATAGAACTCGATGTATCATAAACATTTACGACACAAAGTCCACAAGACAAGGCAATTTATAATTCGATAAAACAATTGCAAATTTCTGTACGGATCATCACCTATTTAAAGATTCGATCAACAACGAATTTAGTACTTCCCTGGTTATGATTTGCGTCGACAGGAATTGCACAATAGAGAAGCATGCCCGTTTACTTATCCCTTTCTATACCGTTGGTGCTGATAGCAACCTACTACATCATATTCCCTTTGCTGAGGCACAATTATCACACCGTTTATCATAAGTGTTTTGACACCTGAAATCAGCAATTGAATCTCTTTCTTGAAGAGACAGGACTTGGAGTAAGAAAATCTTCCCAAGCAGGAACTAAGTAAGCTTCTTTTCTAGTTGTTCAGGCTCAAAACACACAGATCAGTTTATCCAGGACACTGAAGATATCTTATATTCTCATATTTATCAAATATTGTTCATACCAATAATACTCGATGCAAAATGAGCTGTTCAAAATGAACCCACTTAAAGGCATTTGTTGTACGCCACGGGTTTACTCTAATATCCTATTCAATTTAATTTGTTATACTCATTTCTATTTTTATAGCTTTTAGTTAATTAATTTCAAGTTCACCTTCATATACAGCAGTATACAAAGGAAAATATACATACTAAAGCACCGGTAGATACACCCTCATCCCCAATATATATACTGTTGTTTATCTCCTTCCTGTACATGCCTTTGGTCGCTATACATCCGTATTCTCTGAGTCCACTGTGCAGTAATGCAGTTATTGCATACCATGGATAAAGCCAGCATCTGCTACCAAAATAAAAATAACTATCCGCTGGGTGTGATAAAATATACCTAATGTACGTAAATAAAATGTGTTTTGTATAGTTCACTATTGGTTAGTTACACATATTTTCTTCATGTGATTTATGGTCATTTAATGCAGGAGAACCGAAAAAAAAATAAAGTGCCATTATGCTGCTCATGGATTAACATGGTCAATGTTGGTGTGTGTATTGTTTAGCTTAATACGGAGCTACAACTCAACAGGGAAATTACAGTTCTAGAGTTTGGGTTAAAACCGGGTTTCAATTAGATCTGTCTATAACGTTCTATTCCACGACGCTAATTTATTTAATGCAACAACATTTATTATTTCGTTTTTATTTTTAGATATTATGGTATTGCAAAAATAATTTAGTGGGGTGATTCATTCACACATCATATACAGGGTGTCTGAGAACGGTTTAACACGCCTTCTAAAATGTAGGGAAAATAGTACATACCAAACATATCAAAATTGAAATAACTAAATTAAGTACGTTTTATCGAATGGTTATATTTATAACTTCCGATTATCATGGGAAGTTGAGTTTTTTAAATATAACATGTTTATTTTTACATCAGATACGCATTCTACGTTAAAAATTAAGTAATTTTACTAGAAATGTTTTTCCATCAAATGTCTGTATTGACTGTGAAATTATTTTGATTATGTGTACAGAAGATAAACTGTAAGTGCTCAGAGACCACACTTTGAAAATGATTTCACACTCAATGGAGACATTTGCTGAAAAAAAAATGATTCTGGCAAAAGTTCGTTGATTTTTAACGTATAATCAGAATCTGATGTAAAAATTAAGTCTTCTATTTAAAAAAAAATCAACTTCCAATCTGTATTGGAAGTTATAAATATAACTATTCGATAGAGTGAACCCGATTTAATAATTTCTTATCTTTGTTAGTTTTATTAAAATCCATTTCTTTCATTTTGAAACGGGTGTACTGGCTGTTTCTCAGGAGTTAACAGCGCATCTAACCATCACACTTTCAAAATCATTTCAACGCTAATGGAGGCGTTTGTTGTGAAAACGTGTCAGACAAATGTTTCTTAATTTCTGACGTAAAATCAGAATCTTATTTAAAAACTACCGAGTTTTATTTAAAAAATTAACTTACGTTCTTGATAGGTCACTTCCGGTCAGCACTGGAATTGCAGATATTACTATTTTATGGAGCATACCCGATTTAGTTATCTTATTTTTCGTTGTTTTTGTAACACACTTATCCCCTTCACTTCGAAACATATGTACAAAGTCAAGGCGGCATCTTCAAAGGTGACATCATATCTCGAAAAATAATGACGTAAGCGGTGTGGGCTTAGGAGCTTTACTCTAAACACAAATGGGGGTCTCAACTAGAAATAGGCTCGTGAGTCGGGGTTTGAAGACAAACTCCCTAATTCAGTCGTGGAACTGAATGCCTACATCAACATTGGACGAGAGTCATCTCAATCTTTTCCCCCATAAATCGCAGTTAGTGCAAAACCTTCAGCGAAATGTCAGACCATATAGAAAAACATTTGCTACAAACACAATGGTTCCGTACTTCTTTGAAGAAGCGACCATAATGGGCAAGAGAAATCTTAATGTTACAACAATTTGTAATTCCAGGATGTTCCCAAAATCATCTAGCGACTGAATGGTGCACTTATCACCATACCTATCTCAGCAGGTGAGAGGTTCTTTAAACCAACATTTACTGGTATGTTGAATGGGACCAAAGAATCCGATTGAATGACCACCCAGTTGCTCGATGTTACCTCATGTGTAATTTCTTTCTTTATCGTCTCATGAAGGACAGTCGTGTACAAGATAAGATGATGTCGATCATGAACCTTCGAGCACGCATTTCTAAAGACTTTCAACAACAGCTAACATCTAACATCTTTCAGTGTATATAGATGGAACTGGAACATTGATCTATAAATTCCTCGTACAACCAACGAAGTACATAGAGGTCTACTTACCAATGCCGAAGGGTTACCATATCAGAACTGGTACGCGTACCATAGTTTGTGAAATTGTTCTTTAGATGGTTACAACTATATTACGTATATTGACATAGTGCAAATAGGGGTTATATCTATTTTTTCTAACTGCAAATCATGGCAAACTTTGTAAATTATCAAATAGATGTAGCGTCCCCAGAAACTTTAGTATGTCAAAAGTGTTTATAACACCCTAATAATATACAGAAAATCCGTTATACGTCTTGTAAGCCAAAGCACCTAATTAGAATGTCACTTTTTATAGAAAACTTGACAAATTTGATTTAACCCTTTTTGAAATTGACCCCTTCATATATATTCCCCTTGTTTTCAAAAGCAGGCTACATTCCATCGTGTTCAATACAGAAGGGCGTAAGTGTACCTAATTCCCATAAAGCGTACGCTGTTATGCCTTCAAAGCGACAATATAATTTCAAACCTTTCACGGATTCTTAAAATCATTATTGATCTACATTATTTATCCTAAATTTTTCTTTCATGCCTAATTTTCCATGGAATTTCCAATATACTGTTCGAAAGGCTTAGGATCATCATTTAAATGATTTAAATTTAAATCTACCTATCATTTAAATCTTAACACCACCACCCGAGATGCAGCGGACGGTGGTGAACACACATTGTTCTTGGAATCTTCACGTTTCTGTTCAAAAGAAAGAACGTTTACATCCGTTCTACTGTATTGGTTTATATTTAGCAACAATTATCTGCACCATATTATGATCATAGGACATTACTCATACAAAAGGAAATAAAAGCAATGGCACAGTAACGAGACGCAGGTTATAGATGAAAAGAAGCAGATCATTCAATTACAAACATTCCGGCGACATGCAACGCAGTAACAGATAATGAATTGACAAGCAACATAATGAAAGATAATACAATGACTGACTGGGCACGAGAAAGGTATTCGAGAACGAATGTTGAAATTACAAACCATTCAATACTGGTAATGTAATCGCATGCAAGATCAGTGACAAAAGTGTAACAATGAGAACAAATAGTGAAAACAAGCAGAACAATCAATACAAAAGAGCGCTGTTTTCTAACAATGCAACACTGTCAATACGTTACATCTGAATACTTTACAAATTACCATTGCTACTGACAAGAAAAGTACCGGACTTCCATTTCGCGAATCGTGATTAACTCTACAGAAATGAATTGGCATATTAAACAAATAATAAATGAAATATATTCCCGTTTTTCTATTACTTTCAACAGAAGTCGTAAAAGAGTTTTGTAAGATAATAATCAAAGACAAAGGTGAGCAACTTCATATAGCACAGGCTACACAAAATTGGCACAGTCAGGAAAAATATCACAGACAAAAGAATCAATTTGTTTTTGTACAAAGATGAATATTTTTATCACATATGTATCATGTTATTATAAATAGAGTAAATATGGGGAAAACGGACACGCTAAGGATATAATGGGCAATATATTTTTTTTTATTGATAATCATTATTGTACTGTGCATTGGAACATAATTAGATTTCATGACACAAGGTGATGTTTATTAAGAAAGTATGAAAAAATCTTTGTTTACAAAGATGTGTCTATTTACCTCTTACATTTCGGGAAGAAGAACATTATATAATGGGCATACGTACACACCCAGCTTGTTACGGTACTAATCATCATCAAAGCACTGAACATACAAAATAAGGATAATATTTTTGCATCATTAATCATGTCAACCTAGAAACGTTTGAGTGCGGGAGAGTTGTCAATCTGGAAGGAATGAAATGCGGGAGCTTGCTGAGAAACTAAGAAAAACACGCTAAAGAGTTACAACACAAACGTTAAACCACAGAACACAAACGTTAAACCACAGAACACAGACGTTAAACCTTCTAAACCACATAATTTCTCACGCAGTTTTTTTTTTCAGTTTCTCACGCATTTTGGTTGAGATTTGACATGTGTCTATTAGGCCTGAGATTGGGGAGTAAGTCATCTGGCCTTCAAAATTTGATATAGTACCGTCAATCGCCTGCAGGTACTAACCGAAAACACTGTAAAAACTCAGGATAGTCGACCTGGGATTTAAATCTCAGACATAGCGAACGGCACGTTTCTAAAGAGATTTCTGCCTATTGATTTAAAGCATGCCAAAATTAACTGAAGAAAATAAATGTATTTGAAGCGTACAGGGAAAGGAGGGGGATATGCATGAAAAGTGATTTCTTAACTTGGTGATTTTCTGTGCTTTTGCATTGAAACTTTCTGTGCGCTGGGCTGTCTTTGTGTAGTACTTGTTAAGAGTTCAAACTCATTTTTTAAATTGTACATTCCCTCTTCTTTCTCTGTATACTTCATATATGAAGACCCTAGAAGACAGAGGGTATAAGTGACATTAAAAATTATTTAAGTGCATAGGGAATCTAAAAATAGGCTAGTCTGTTTGGGGAAAAGAAATATGTGAATTTCCCATCCAGTGCTGCACAGAGGGAGTCTTTCACTTAAGCACTTACTCGCGTTGCAATAATGCTTAGAGAACGAGGGATATAAGTGCACCTATACCTTTTTACCACTGAAAGAAGCAAACACTGTCACTTATTATAGTATGATTACTGGCGGTAGAATCCCAGTTCTCTGGAATTCAATTAGCCATCCCTTTAGCTAATGTTCAGGCGCCATATATTCCTATAATTGGACTGATATGTGAGAGAGCTTTGCATCTTATGAGTGATTTTTAACACCAAGTAGCTTTAGCTGGCATGGTTTGTAAGTTGTTTGAGCACTCTTTATTTAAGTCTTCAACTAATCCTTACAACATCGGTTTAACATGTGTGTTAGTTAAAAAGAAACCATTGCTACAGCTTACAGTAAAAAATAAAACAAGGAAAACAATACTCGTTTATAGAATCCAGGAACTTACCTTAAATCACCAGCAAGCAAAGGGTAAACTATCAGATCTCACTTCAATATCTAAATGAAGCTTTCAAATCTTGAATTAGTGTTGTATAGCGTAAATCACTTATTAACCTTTACTGCTAAAGTGGTAATAGATTAACTAGATGAAATACGTATTACGTTATTGTTCCATGACCCACGTACAAACACATAAATTTATATAAATGATAGCGTAATCTTACGTACTTGTTCTTATCTGAACGCAATGGACAAATTGCATCTGCACCTAGTTGTGGCTATTGGTTGGTTGCGTGCAGTAAAACTGAATCATTATCTTGTTAATGTTTAGAGTGAACAATTGTAATGATAATGGAGAACTCTTCGTTTTCGCTAATAGAGCTTGTGATAATGAATACCATTACGTCATCTAACCAATTTAGTCTAATTGGACTTCTATTTTCCAGTTACTGTCAGTAATATTTCACAGACAAATGCCATCCGTCACTTCCATTGGGAACAGCATCATCAGTGAGAACGCTAACTAAAATTAGCACTGGTGTTAGCAATAATTTAAATGTCGTAGTCTCCGTAAATGGGTACAAAGGAGCTTTAAATGACATTATTTAATCTCTTTCTTCTTTGCACATGAAACGCCTCAATACAAAGTGCTGGGAGATTAACTGATCAAAACCCGAAAATCTGAGTGAACAGATATATTGCTTAGTAATTTGTAAGGAGTCAAAGTATATTTCTGGAGATAGTCTGGGGAAAAGGATGTGGAAGATTTACGAGAATATCTGATACTATGTTATAAACACCATTCATGCGGGATTAAGGTAAGATGAAGAAAAGCTCCAGTTAGATGAACAACGTCGAAAACATTTGAAATTTTGCCTCATCCACATCACACATCCACATCCCACTAAATTCCAGAAAGAGATCTGAAGAAATATAGAATATGCTCGGAATATTACAGGAAATTTCCTGACTCATATACTAACTAGATCTGAAATCGGGTCAATTTTGACGATCCTGTCTGATCCGGACTTAGGTGACTCGGTCAGAAGAAATATGACCTGAGGGACTCGGTGGTCCGGTATGGACCCAGGCCTTACTCTGTGATCCGGTAATCCGATGATAGAATTTTGACCCAATTAGCCCGGTGACCCAATCTTGTCCATCTGGTAGCTTGATCTGATTGCTTTCTGTCTAACGTAAGTTGAGTAAGAAGTGTCCACTTTTTCTTGACAGTGAATTACGATTTCGAATGATCATGATATCATGAATATTAGATACACCATAAAAACTGTACCTTTAAATTGGGAGTAAAAGATTCCAATTTTGTACTCCCAATTTTTGAGAGGTAATGGCGAACCCAGGGTTGTTTTTAGAGGGGTGGTTCTTTGCCTCCCAGTTCTTGGGAGGAAACAGATTCATAGAAACAAAAACAAAGGTAAAATATGAATCTCTGGATCCGTCATCGCCTCTGAAAAATAGGTTCTATAATGTACTCCCAACTTTTGAGAAACAGTGACGGGCACAGGGATTCATATTTTACCATCGCTTTTGTTTCTATTAATCTGTTCATTCTCAAGAACTGGAAGGCAACAAACAACCCCTCTAAACCCAACCGTGGGTTCTCCACGGCCTCTCAGAAATTGGAAGTACAAAATTGATATTTTGTACCCCCAATTCAGAGGTACAGTTTTTAAGGTGTGCTGAAACTTCATTTTTGAGAGTTTCTGTTTCAAATTCAAAATCCTTTCAGAATAAACTTTCCGAGTGGGTATTTGCACACCTCCGGGGATATTTTTGATCTGTCCTGCGATATGAAACTATTTCCGTGTGTTTTTATTGTTAGGAACATTTTGGCGTTGTATTTTTCGTACTGTGTGGAGTAATATCCCCGATTCCGATCAGCGGGTTGAAATGGGAACCCGAGTCAGGCCGTGTCCAAAGCATAGATTCGGTTGAACCGATTGATCCGGTGACTGGTTCCAGTTATGATACCACCGTCCGTCTTGGAACGATTCCAAGAATTTTTTATTTTACTTATGATCTTATTTTAATGCAGTTTTCAACAATTTCTACATTGTTTTAATACCTGTTATCTTAAAGCAGAAGATTAACTTCGATTCAAAGATTTATGCTCTTTGATATACTAACACTGTGGAATTCTATGAGGAATATTCCTTGTATATTACTTCATTATGTTCAGCGGTATACTCTTGAGAATATGCCAGACACATTTCTGATATTTCTATAATACACCTAGAATATAGGGAACTAATGTGGAATATGTTTGAAATGTACTACGTTGTGTGGTAGTTATGAAAACAGTTGCTTGAGAAACCAATTGGGTGAATTTAAAACTAAGCAGGTGCTAGATATCTTCTGTTCCATTGGGTGTTCAGAACTTAACGTAAAAAGGCGCTCAAAAAGTTTTGCACTATGAGCCATAACCTTTTGGATAGTGGCACTAGGACAATGAAATTTTGTGTGCATGTACTTGTGTCCTTTATGTACATACCTATGTTACTCAATGTATGCTCCATCCGTTGTGACACGTTTAATCCAGTTCTTTCAATGCCGTTAATGCACTTTGGTCGCAAGGAAACAGAAAGCAAAGAGAAAGGAAATTTGTCTAACCCCAGAAACACGCTCCACAATGCTTTGATGATATGATCACAGAGGATGTTTTATATGGGTCCTGAGAGTAAAACGCAGCCCATGGATTAGCATCATCCCGGTTCTCCACAAAGAAGCGGACAAATTAATGGCGTAATCATCACCGTGGCTTCTGGGATCACCGTGGCGTAATCTCCATCGACTTTTTGGAACGGGGCGCAACAATTACTAAGGAGCTGTATTGTCTGTCACTGGCAAAGGTGCGACGTGTTCTAAAGACAAAGAGACCGGTGATCCAAAATAAAGTCATCAAACTGCAAAGATAATGCGAGGCCCTACTCTGCCAATCACAGACAGCAGAAAATCAGAAGTATGAAATGGAAATGAAAGTCCGAATCTGCCCTCGTCCGATTTCTTTCTGTTTGGTCGTCTGAAGACCCTCCTTTGTGGTAGGCAGTTTGCCAGTGACCAAGAACTCGTAGCTTGTGTGAAACAGACATAAAGGACACAAGTACAAGCACACAAAAATTTCATGGTCCTAGTACCACTGTTAAAAAAGCTATGAGCCATAGTGCAAAGCCTTTTGAGCGCCCTTTGTGTATATACAATCAAAAGTATCAGTAATCTTTCATGGTCCATCCGACAACAAACAGTAACTTTCAGAGTGTAGACAGGTCTGAAACAAAAGTAAGTAAGTGGTAATCACACCCTTTTTACTTTGTGGCTTACCTACCCCTCTCTCTCTGCAACCTCCAAATTCTAATATCTTCAATCACTACTGGGTGACATAAATCGCATAAATTAATATACGAAATTATTGATCACTACAAGTGTTATGATAAAGTTAATTTCATTAAAAAACAGTCTATTCAAAAAGACAATAACAGATGCTGCATATCAATACTCCTGTAAAGTTTCATATTGTTGAAAAAAAATCTATATAACTAAACAAGGATGAAACAAAATCAACTGAATGGAAACTTTCTCAAAATCTATAACTTTTT
>JAGDQP010050295.1:0-14279 GCA_022664845.1 Lepisma saccharinum | reverse complement strand
ATTGAGCGAATTGATATTCCTTTCTTTTTTTATCAAGTTGTTGATATCTAAATTTAATTTGACTAACATACCAGTCTCCATTGTTGATTTCACGTTCAACCAGTAATAACGGTAAAGTTTGAGCTGTAAACCAGTTAACAAAATTATTTTTTTTGCTTTCGGATAACATTGAAAATCAGGTGGTTGTAACAAATAATTAGGGAAAATATGTATTGGACTAGTTCGATTAATTCTGGCTAATATTTTTTGACAGTATTGTCAATATACTCTGGTTTGTTTGCTACTCTCTAACCTGTGTGTGAGAGTGTCTAGTTGTTTACATATGGTGCATAAAGCATTTTTACCAATATTTTTTCCATACAATAAGCTATTAGTTTGAGAAATACCATATGCTAGTTGATATCGGAGGTCGTGCAAATCAGGTAATAATATTAATCAATTTATATTAGACCATATAGTTTCCCAATTTTTGTTAAAATATTTATGACAGATATCAGAGTTTGATCCTAATTCCCTATGTAGGAGTAACTTATAAATGTCTTTAACCTGCCAATTTTCGAATTCTAAATTGTTTATGATAGCATAAGTTATTTCAATAAGAGTGTAAGTAAGATACAGGATTTTGTGTTTCCAAGGGAGTATGTTGACTGGTGCCTGCGTGTCAACATGTTCTAGTACAGCCGTAATTGTTTTAGAAGATAGTGTGTTGATGTAACAACAAAGGGGTAGTACAGCACGATGAATCAAAAGTGATTGAGCCTGAAGAGCAATATCTTTTAGGTTCAGACCTCCCTGGGTAAGGAGAAGGTATAGGTTGTTCCTGTTCGGTTTTAGAATTTGATGTTTATAAAGAAAATATCCTATGTGTTTGTTAGTCTGCGCTATGGTTGATTTAGATAATGGAAACAGTTGCCTAATGTACGTGCATTTACTCACAATAAAACAATTTATGAATCTAATACGGGGAAGCAAATGGTTAAAACAATGTTGGTATTTGAGTAGATCTTGGACCACAATTTGAATAAGATGTTGTTCATTTAGTTTGATAGTATCTGGGATATTAGTTGTCCATTCTATACCTAAAATTCGGATTTGGGAGACAGTGGTACTAATATTTTGAAGATCATCAGCTATTTCTGTATCTGTTGGCATTAGATGAGTTTTAGCTGCATTTAATTTGATTCCTGTGTAACTGAAGGCTTGAACTATATCAAATATTTTAGAAACTTCTTGTTTATTTTGAGCTATGCACGTTAAATCATCTACATATCCAAGTATTTTAAGGTTAGAGTCTAGGAATTTGATACCTTGAATGTTGTCTTCGATGGTAGTTATTAAGGGACTAATAAAAATTGCAAATAGGGTTGTGGAAAGAGAACAACCTTGAGAAACACCTTGTTCTAATTTAATTTAGGTAAAATGCGTTGATTTACTTGTAATTTCATGTAGTGGTGACTTAAAATGGACTGGATAGTATTTATAAACTGAACTGGAAAGTTTTATTTGTGCAACACTCTGTATAAGTAGTGATGATTTATGTTATCGAATGCTGAGGCTAGATCTAAACTGAGGATAGCAAATCTAAAGTCCTTTAAGGTCGATGCTAAGTGTATACTTTCTCTTAATTGCATTAGTATGATAGCAGCATTTGGGGTCCCTGCTCCCCTCCCTGATTGACATTAATTAAGTCAGGCAGGTATTGAGTGATTCTAGTATTAAGTAATTTAGACAGGATTTTATAATCCCAGTTGTATAAGGCTATGACTCTGTATTTACTTTTTGTTTCTTTTTTACCGCCCGGATTGGTTTTTGGTAACACAATTCCTATAGAGGTAAGAAAGTCAGTATTGATAGTATTATTATTGAGAATTTCATTGTATATGTCGACTAACCAAGGGGCAATGATCTTTCTAAATTTAACATAAAATTGAATGGACAAACCATCTTCTGCACCGGTAGCGTGTAAATTAGAATTCAAAATTGCTTTTTTAACCTCTGAGGGGGTGATCAGGTCTCCAATTTCAACGCTACAATGATCGGGGAGTATGTTGTAGTTTCGGATGTTTATCGTTTTGTTATCATTAACATTCAAGTTGTTTTGCTTAAAACTACTGAAATGATGGGAGCGAATTGCTTGATATATTGGTTCACCTTGAAAAGTTTGTTGATTTTCGTCTATATACGTATTGATAAACTTTTGAGTCCCCTTTTTCGTTCCTCTATAAAATGCATGTAACATACTTTTTCATGAATACCAATTTTAGAGAACCTACTTCTAGTAATAATACCTTGATCTCTATATTGAGTAATTTTACAGACGGACCTTAATAATTAGCATTGGGTCAACAATTAGTTGTTTACAATATTCATTTAGCAGCCGATAATAATATTGTAACTGATTTTTCTGAAATCGACTTTTTACTTTGGCGTACATTTTGGACTGAAAAATAATTGATTTCTTTGTTTGTTGCCACCACTCTAATTTGCTTTTTTGACCAAGCAATTGTTTTTTTTAATTGTGCCTGTTTACAAATATCATTTGTTAGTTGACAATATGTTTCATCTTGTAATAAAGAATCATTTAATTTCCAATGAAAAGACCTTCGCAAATGGGAGGGATAATTACCCTCGATTGAAACGATTAAGGCCGAATGATCCGAAAGCGCCAATTTTTGTACTGTGACAGCTTTGATACTGTTTTTCAAATATTTTGACACATATATGACATCTAAACGCGAGTGTCCCTTATTGTAAAAAAAGTAGGTTCATTTGAATTAGGGTATAAATATTTATATACATCTGTTAATCAAATTGAGCAACAATGTCATGCAAAGCTTGTGAATATTTGCCTGCAAAATTTACAACTTCTTTTTCACTAATTGAATTGTTGTCACTACACATAATATAATTTTTGTTGTGAAATTGTTGGAAAAAACGGCAAACTCGTTGTAAATAAAGTGAGTTCGTTTCTCCCGATTTTGATGACCACTTGGGAGGTATAAGCTAATAAAGTAAATGTCATTACTTTTCACGTATGATATGCGGGAAGAACCATGGTGGATTTCCTCTTGAATAATATTATCTACACGAGCGATTAACGCCACTGATTTGTTTGTTTCGGTAGTATTATTTCTATAAATGTTATAGTTCGGAATGGTAATAGGTGATAGCGCTATCTCTTGGACACCACAAATGTTGATCGAATGTAAGTTTAGGAATTGTGACAACATATGGACTTTTTGGGGTGGTAAACCCCTGCCAAGTTAAAAGTGGCTATTTTCAATCTCATGAAAAAATAACACAAAGAACAGAAACTTTGTGAACCACATGATGCACGGCAAAATGTCCAGGCGTTCACTATTAGGATATATTAAAAGTACGTACCTTAGCTAATTGCTGTGTACACACCCACTGGGAGAAAAGCACTTAAGAATCTTCTGATTTTTTTAAAATTTTATTTTCTTGGAACGAGGACGGCGGAATGACCGCTTACAATTTGTGCTTTTACTAATAACACTTGTGTCACTATTGGAACTTTCAAGGTATCCTTCATCAGTTGGAAGATATGGTGGCACGGAGTTATCGTGTACTGGTGGGGGAGTAATGAAACGAGACCGTTGTTTTACGTTTACATTTTTTTCTTCTTCTAACTCAATGAACGTGGTCGATTCTGGCTTGTGTTCGGTAACTGTAACACCTTCTTCAACAGAAGCACTGTCCTGCGGGCAACTTGTTTCTTGCTTGTCAGTCTTGTTCAATAAAGCAGGTTGAGTCACTTCAGTTCCTGTGGAGGAGGGAAGGCTTTGACCTTGAAGAATAGACCTACCTTGAGTGACGACTGGAAATGTTTTCATACACAAAGGCACGTCACGAATTGAAGGAGCTGTGAACGAATATGGTTTTTGCACTTGAGTAGGGTTAACTGGAGCAGGTCACTAATTAAATGATTTGTACTTTCACAGCGATGGCAGGTTCTTTGTGTCGTTTGTCCCACTACTTGACAAATATGACCAAATATCGAAATATATTTGGGTGGTACTTCTGTGACCTTATCGAAAACGACTAAGCGTCTGCTGCTATAGGTAAGAAATATATGAGTATGGCCATACTGAATTTGAAATACTTTGGAGATAGTACCGTATTGAGCGAAAAACTGAGCTACTTGTGCGTCGGTGATTTCAAGGGGCACTGTTGACACTGTTAGTTTAACTTTAGCACTGTCTTCTTCCTGATCACTAAGTTCTTGATCTTCATCTTTATACACAAACTTTCCTTGACATGTATTAACCACTCTATGTACGATTTCTGAAGATAGTACTTAAAAAAATAGCTTTCTTGTAAGGGCAAAGTTCCACAGCTTCTACTTCTAATGGATTTAGTTTAAATTGTTCCACTAATAATTCATGAACTATGTGAGTTTTAGGACGGAATCCTAACTCATGGCAATCAATAATAATGGTATTTTTTCTCGCCACAAAATTGTTCTTACTAACTGCACTATTCCACAAACATTTAGTTTCACGCGAATATCGAATTATAGTTACGATACTCACTTTACTATGGGCTGGTTGAAAAACTGCCGTCACTGACTAGTAAGATCGTATGAAAAATTCGAAGGAATAGATCCACTGGAGCGAGAAACAAAACACGTCTTACTCCTGCAACTGCCATGCACCGAATCCACATCTGAGCCACGGCGACTCATTGTCTCACTAAAGTACTCATTTTAATTAAGAATTTATTTATTTTGAAATAGACCGAAAATTTATTTATTTGTTGAATTGAATTTGATTTTAATTTGTAAGGCTTTTAGGCAACTTTGGCTCAGGACGGATGGATGATGATGGGAAGAATTGATGGAATGAAGAAAGTGAGAAGAAGCGGAAGAACCCCGAGAAAACCCACCCAGACGGGATTTGTCATCCACAAAGCAAACATAGCATGAGCCGGGATCGAACTGACGATCCCCAGCACCGGAGGTGAGCGCTATACCGTTTAGCCACCGCGTTCTGAATTTATTTGTTCGTTATTCACCTATCCGAAATGTTCCATAGACATGTTTTCCACAGTACGTGTTCATTTCATTGTTCAATTTCGCGAGGTCCGACCTCGCGAGGTCCTACCTCGACCTCAAACCGTGAGGCCGAGTGGGTTCGAGGTTCAGGTTGAGTGAGGTCGAGGTCGAAGTGAGAGTGCGAGGTCGAAGTGAAAACGCGAGGTCAAGGTTGAGCGAGATCGAGGTCGAGGTCGAAGTCATGTCGCGAGGTCGAGGTTGAGCGAGGCCGAGGTCGAGGTCGAGGTCGAAGTCATGTCGCGAAGTCGACGTTGAGCGAGGCCGAGGTCGAAGTCCCGTCGCAAGGTTGAGGTTGAGCGAGTTCGGGTCCAAATGTACACCTATGAGTCTAACACTATTAAGAAACAAAACTGATATAATATCGTGCAGGTTGTCTGAAGTCCTTAAGTGAAGTGAATTAACCATGATATATGCAAGCTGTTATACAAAGTGTTCTGTTAACAATTAGAGAAATTAAGGCTGTAGATCACCCCTGCCATCTTGGTACGCACTTTCCACTGATTAACATGGGAATTGTTTAACTCGTCTTATATCTTTCAGGAGCATAATTTTAACTTCTGTTTTCGCCCAGTTTATCGTCATGTTCTCTTTTACTCATGCTATTTTATAGAAATGCAATATTTTACACAGTAACAGTATAATTTCCCGTTAACATATTGTAATTTATATAGCTAACTATTAATAATACATTATACTTATATATTTGGAGAAACTTCACAAACCAAAACTATACAAGAGTCAAAATAACCACCAAGACAAATTTTGTGAAAGCAGAACTTAAATATTCTACATCCGAGAGGCATAAAATGAGTAAAACAATTCCCGTGTAAATCAATGGAAGATGGCGGGGGTGATCTACAGCGTTAAGTACAAAGTAGTTGAAAAATTGATATTAACATCAGCTCACAATTTCAAAGTGCGTGGCGATAATTTGATAAAGACACTGAGAAAATTTCATACATAGTATTCTCTCAACAACTACAGAAGTAAACGTTCTACATTTTTGCAGTAAGAAACATTTCCCCGGACTAGTTTGTCTAGTTGTATTGCATGCATGTACTTGACTTAACATCACTATATCACCAATCAAGTTCGTTTCTGTTTTGTAGAAAATAAGTATTTCCCTTATAAACATCTACCAAACTACCATAGCTCAGTTGGTAGAGCGTTGTTGAACATCTATCAAGGGCGCCCATGTTGTGATTCCTAGAGAGGGGCAAGGATAAAGGGACAGTTTTTCTATGATTTAGTAAAAAGTTATCAACAGGTTAATCACGATAATATTTACTAAATTAACGGCGCAAAGGCTTTAAAAGAACCATGTAATAAAGTACATTAAACCTACCTTAAAGTATACTGAAAGTTGATTGGTTATGCTTAAAAGAGTTTAATAATTTTAATGATATAGTAAACTTGATATTATTTATGAAATATTTGTCAAATGTGCCCCTGCAAAAGAAACTCTATCGCAAAGTATCCGTGCTGGTTTACTAAAGACATTATTTACCCGAGGTTAAAACAATCTGTCATTAAAAAGGTCTAGCGTAATCCCACCAATATACCAATTTTAAGAGGACACTTATTTAATCAATATACTCGGTGTTAGTAACAAGAAAAATAATCTTTGTATCCTTGGGAAATAAAAACTTCAAACGATATACGAACCTTGTTAAAAATCTTAGTTATGTGTCGACATAAAAGCTTACCAAATATGTGGTTTTTATGTGCATACGGGCTGACGACCGAACAAGAACAATAACCTAATTTCCGGTTTTAAATCATGTTTTTAGCAAAAGGTAAAAAAATAACCTAAATAACCAAAATTTACATATTTTTTGAAAGTTAACAAGTGTTTTGTAGTAACCAAAAAATAGGATTCAACATAAAAATACTCAAAACAAAGGATTAAGATTTGGCTACATGTAAGTGAGTCGCGGATAAAAATTCAAACTCCCGTGTCTCCAAAGTGTTAAAATAAACTTCAGTCCAGATGTAAGTGCCTAAAATATATTCTAAATATTTCACAGGTTCAGTTATTTGCCAAGCTTTTAATTTGTTCGTTTATCTCAAATATGAATGTTCAAGTATATATATATATTTTTAAATGTGGCTAGTTAGAATTTAATTTAAATTTGAATATTTATGTAAATCGTCGTGTTTTGTTAAACATGAAAATCAACCCTTTTATTTAAGTGTCCTTTGCAAATCCAAAAATGTTTAACGTGCAAGTTAAAAAAATCTATTCAAGGTAGCCGTCCATTCGGCAGCCCAAATCGCCATTAATACCCCTCAAAGTCCAGCAGTCCAGCCCTGCGGCCAAATCTAAACAAAATAAACACGTTTCTCCCTCAAAGACGAGAGCTATAAGATGGATGGAAAAGCGCCGGTTTTGTAATGTAAAGGATAACGTTTCTACATTAGAGAAAATGTACTATGCTTATGTTCGTTAGAACAAAGGCTTAACATTTCTGATCTGTACTTTCATAAGAAAGTAATTCAAAATGGCTTAGATTGCACAGATTTAGTATAACTGTTACAATTTCGTGTCCCGTCATTAAAAACTCGCGTGTACAGCACTGGTCTCTTCTACTGCACAAAGGTAGGACAAATAATGACGAAGTCACCAATCTGGAGAATATGTGTTGTGTAGAACTTGCATCGAATTTGATATATGTGATATGTCATCAAAAGCATTTAGAAATTTATAACAAAAAGGTTTGTAAATTGGCATTGTAGATATCGACACTCTGATTGGACTATAATGTATGTTGTGTTAACAATAAATACGTAAAATTAAAACAAATAAAAGTAAAAAATAAAATATAGAAAGAACATATAAACATTTTATTTTTTATATCTTGCAAACTATGATTTCCTCTGGGTAGGGGAACGAGCGCCTCCTCTGCCTCCCTGATGGGCGCCTTTGGTTGGTACAACTCGTCGGAAGAATTCCAGCGGGCATGCATTCATATTGAAGTTTCTCAGGTTTTTCCTCTGTCACACCAGGCAAATGCAGAGATGGTAACTTCAAACTAGATCTGTTCGACTTCGTTCCAAGCTCCTGTTTCCTACTCCAATCCGGTCTTAACCGAAGTTACTTAATGGGCAAAAATAAATGATAATTTAAATTCGTTTATAATCCTTCTTTGATGGAGATTCAGACGACAATAATGGATAAGCAACAAATTATATGTGGTGAACTAAGGATAATTTTCAGTCCTATGTAAGCTAAAACCCCGAACAATTTGCAATATACAGCTTCAATTTCACACATGTGTGTTCCATAATTGAAGGTCATGGGGGAAAAATGGTAACCCACATTGAGCATGAATTGCGATATTATGTTAGGGAAATTCATTCTGTCGTACCGGCATATGAGGCTTCCCATACAAATTGCCAATATGTTGCCATCTGTTGTTTTTAACTTGAACTCTTTCCACAGTTCAGCTCACAGGAGTGTTATCATTGTATTACTCTACTCAACTATTTTTTTTTAAAAAAATAGGGTTAATATTTTGTTCTCATTGTTCTCCCGCATTCAATCCAATTGCGGGATCAGTTAAAGGTTCATTTCTGCTTTTAACCAGATCCATGAATAATAAAGAGAAATAAGTGGTTTGGGACGATGAAACTCTCCCTTTAACGGTGTAGAGCATCCCCGCCATCTATGTATGACCTTTTCATTGATATACATGGGAATTGTTTTACTAGTCTCAGGAGTGTAATTTTTGGCTGCAGGCCAATTGCGTCCCAAACTTCTGTTTACATATTTTAGGGAGGTTAATTGCGTCCCAGCCTTTATAACTAACCAAGGTCACTGAGCAGGACTCGGGTTCAGCCTGTTTGTGTGGTTGAAGAAAAGACAAAGATGTACGCAATCAAGGTTGCAAGGGATATAGAAAGACAATCACTATTCTGACTACGAAGCAGTTAACATCAGACGAAAAGGTAAGTTCCTGATGTATTTTTTGGCTTGCTCCTTTTACACCCAGCAGGTGTGGACGACTGTTTCACTGATGATGTCGTGGACAGACAACTTGATCGACAGAGTTACCAGATTTATGGATTACAATCTTGATAAGCTTTCTTCCGACCGGTTGTTTGGGCAACAATGTTCACTGCGAACATAAATCGTACAACACACAGCTGTGAGTCTTTCCACGTAGTTGAATGGGTCTTCCTATACTTTTCGCCCATTTATCTATAATTTTGTCGACGTTTTGAAAGAATTAGTGTTATGTATACATCAAGCTCAGAAGCAGTGGCAGGAGCAGAAAGAAGAAATTGGTGGAGGTGCTGAAATTGACAAACAGCTCTATTTCTCGGTTTGAATTTGTGAAATGGCATATACATTTTTGCGGAAAGACTAAAGAAAAATGGCGAGAAGTGAAAAAAAACGGCAAGACTACAAGAATTGAATGAAACTAGTGTTACTGGATTAAAATATTGCCTATTTGCATAAACAAAAACACATATATGTGAGACTAAGCAGACAACCTCCTCGTGGTGTCTCCTGGGTAACGCTAAGAGACTGCATCAAGTGACCTGTTATTTATTGATGCTATGGAAAACACATTGGGACGCAATTGATCGGTTATTATATCGGGTAAGGGACGCAACTGACCGCATTCTAATAACTTGGAAGGCAACTGACTGACGCCGTAATTTTTAACTTCCGTTTTCGCCTTATGTTCCGTCAGAGATGCAATTTTTACACACGAACAATATAATTTCCCGTTGGCATATTGTGATTTATATTGTAAAATATTAATAATACTTTATACTCATGTACTTGAAGAAACTTTACAAACCAAAACTCTACAAGAGTCAAAATAACTACAAAGGCAAATTTCGTGAAAGCGGAATTTTAATATTCTACTTCTGGGAGACATAAGACGAGTAAAAGGATTCCCATGTAAACAAATGAAAAGGTCATACCAAGATGGCGGGGGTGATCTACACTGTTAAGAGCAAATTATAACATATATGAATAATAATGGGGTCTAGTTGTTGCGTAAATATTAGTTGCGAATCATTCAGAAAACAATATCTTTCACTTTGTCTTGTATATATATTGTTATTCAATCTATATCATATGGGCAAATTTAAGAAGTATGCGTTCCCCTTGTATGTGGTATCACGGACACGGAACATTTTATTAAGTAAGAGATCACCCTGGGCTGTTTACATCCTTCCGTAGTTCTTCACGTCTCCATAATTGATGTCCATTTCTACTAATCTAGTGTAAAACAATATGTAAGAACACCTCAGTAATTTCTTATATAAACATTTTATGTGCATAATTGTAAAGGAACAATTAGTTATTCCTTTTAATATCATGATTTATTCTTATATATTAACTGTAAGGGAAGTAATTAAAATATATGCAATGTGAAACCATCGAATAAATATAGGAAATAAGAGAAGAGATTTTATTTTTTAAATACCAATCAATCTTTTGCCCTTCAATTGACTTAATTTTAAATAGTCTATTGCAATAACATTTTCAGATACGTTTTGGTCAATGTCTACCTGTTCCGTTGAGAGCACAGGTGATTTTTCATGTAAATACGCAATTTAATATGTTCATATTGCATTTGTTTATGCATTGCTATGTTCGTACATGGCTTGCTGTTGTATTTTGTTTCAATTACTAAACGCTATTTTATATTTTATTTCAGGTCTTTTACTACAATCAGTACAAGCACCAAAGATGCCAGTACTGAAGAGCACTGGCTTTGGTCTCTCCCTCAGGAAAGGGACCTACATAATCAGCTTTTGTAGTATGGTTTGTATTAATTGACTGTTGTTAATCAGTGTCTATCATTTGTCTCTAACTTGCAACTTACTTATAACGTTTAGATTGATACTAGGCGTATAGCTGTAATCCTATGTGTGATCTCATATTAATATTATAATCTAGAAATTATAGAGCAGAAACTAAACAATCCTCCCGAATTTTTTCTTATATTTTATGAAGCACTGATTAATTTACTAAGTACAGAAAACCTTACATAAACTTACGATATTACAAAAAATATGAAAAACGTTATAAACCTTATGGAATATTGAATACTTATGAACTGATAAGTGATATATGAGAGAGGAAGAGCTTCCAAAGAATTAGTAAGCCGCAGTGAAGATTGCAATCAATGTAAAAAACGATAAACCAAACTGTAATAATTACCGTGCAATCTTGTTATTCTCAATATGTAACAAAGTTTATAGTACTATTCTGCTAACACGTCTAACATATATACGTAGATCAGTTAATTTGAAATCATCAATCCAGGTTTAGAATAAATCCACGCTGGATCACATTTTCACTTTCAGACAAAAATTAGAGAAGAAACAGGAACACCACAGGACATCGCCAGTTCATTGATTTTAAGAAAATATAAGATACTACCAAAAGTTAAAATTTGTAAAATGTTGTGGTAGGATTTGAAATTCCGGAAACAACTTGTAAGGATATGACTCAGTAAAGATATGGCTTGAACCCAGTTCTTTATACACGCGGATTTTATAGATTTACTACAGAACGAAATAGATGCACTACAAAATAATACCGATACACTAATAAAAGCCTGTGATGGCATAGGTCTACAAGTAAACAAGGAGAAAAAAATTATATGATCACGACCAGGAACACAGAGGATGGTGGAAAGAGAAATATAACGACTAATAATATAGGTTATAGAGATAATAAACAAGTCTAAATATTGAGAATATATGGAATAAGCAGAAACGAGGAAAGAGAAGACATAAAGAGAAGTTTAGGATCGGGCAACTCGTGTTCTATTCAGTCTAGAAGCATTAACGTTGCCATTAATATGAATAAAGTTGAAATTGAAAATATACAGAAAGATTGTTCTGTCGGTAATATTTAATGTTTGCGAAAGTTGTAGTATGATCGTGGCCAATGAACATAAGCAACGAGGAAAGTGTGAAAATATATTCTTGAAAAAAATATACCAGCAGAATCGGGTCGAGATGAGTGGAGAATGGAGACTGCATAATGATGAACTCCACAGTATATACAATTCACCAGATATTATAAGAATAATGATATCGGGATGGCTCATGAAACTTGAATGGGAGAAAAACGAGAATTATATTCTATCGTGGTTCGGAACCCAGAGGGAAAGAGGCTGTTGGGAAGACCGATACGTCGTTGGGGGGGAGAATATTAGGAGGGATCTGTTAGAGGTAGGTGTTGATGACAAAAATTAATTTAACCTCTTGCAGGATACAGAAGGTTGATTGAGATAAGATGCGACTGCTTTACATACCTTGCTTACGGTAAAATCCCCTTCTGCCACTAGCAATGGTATTCAATGTGACAGCCGCTGGTCTGGACTACCTATAGCTTGGCGTCGCAACTTCTACTGTAGAAGGCTTTGCCGCAGGTGCGGAAGCGGAAATTATTACAGATAAGTTTTTATATATATTTCCAAAGACCCTAATCAGTGGTGGAACGACGTGAAGCAACAACGCCCCTCTAGAAGAGATCAATGACGCAAAAGTTCATAGAGGCTGCAACCGGAAGCTTAACAGGAACTGACGAAAACGGGGTGATATGGATGCCTTAATCTAGAATAACCAACGAGAAGGGCGTAAGCCATAGTGCTGTTCCCGCCCATACAATTCATTTTATCTTCATCTAGAGTAACCATCTACTGCCACTTATCATCCGCAACGTAGCGCTAGTACAATTTTCTGGCGTTGGTTAGACGTTCCTTGATATGACATTCCATCAATGGGTGTCCCAGGCCCGGATTTAGGATTCAAGGCACCCTGAGCACAGTAAATTTTGACGCTCCCATAATATGTGAAATACAACGGTATTAACAATGAGTTGAAAATTGCTTTTCGCCCGTATTTTGGGACATGCCCCATGATCTGGCGATCTATACTGATTGTAACTCGTCTTGCCCAGACCTTTTCAACGACACCTCAAACACCTTCATAGTCCAAGTAGTTGTCTTGTTGAAAATTGTCCTATCCTTTTCTCGGAACCCGCCTCTGTGATCTTGATTATCTATACGAGTTTGAAAACGCCATGTTGATACCTTTGCAGCTGTCGAAGTCAGACGGACGGACAGAGCGGTTGTATAACACTTCACAGGACTTGCTGCTGAAACCTAAAAACTTGCCACATAGCGACAACATGCGTGTAAAATGAGAACGGAAAATTTGGTCCACATTGGTTTAACATTTAAATGAATGCTCGGGATTAACTGTCCTTTCCGCTCCCAGGCTTCATAAATTAATTAGTTTTTAATTACATTAATCAGCCCATTGTCGCTTTTAGGCAGGGGTCTGACGGAGATTGGCTTTCCACGATTCGCAGAGTTTCGTTCAGCTGTTTTTTTCATGCGGCTCTTACTTGACATAACCTGTTCTGTTTAGCACTATTTTGACGCGGGCACTGCTTTGACAGTGGTGCTTTTGTAGCACAGACTGTTATGACAAACGGTATTTTGTCGCCCGCTCAGTTTTGACCGACCCTGATTTGTCACGCTCTATTCTGCAAACAGACGCGCCCACGCCATATAGGCAGGTCATGCAATTGCATGACCTGATATGGGGTGGGTGGGTCTGTAGAGGGGGTGGGTCAGGTTGCAGGAGGAGAAGAGAAAAGAAGAAAGGAGATAAGAACACAAGAGAAGAGGAAGGAAAATATATATGTACTCTAACAAATGGGAAGTGTACTTATTTCAGGAATAAGCAAAGGATGCCCTACCTTGACTAACAGGGCACTCCTGAAGCACATACAGAATTTTTATTGGAGGATTCGAAATACGTTGGTGGAAGATTGTAGGATGTTGAAACATTGGAAATATCACTTCAGAAACATTGGAGACTTTGATAATTGAGAGTAACTGGTTCTGTAATTTTGCAGCATTTAATGCAACGTTACATAGTGATTTCAAAAATGGAGGTGCAAGGTATATTAAGCAGGAAAATGTTGTCTGGGAAACATCTTTCTCTCACATCGCAGTCAAGGCAGAATCCAGCAACAAAGCTACGATTCTACTCAGAGTAGTCAAAATGCAACGTATCAAAGAGCATGGGAAGAAAAGGTAGAACATCGTTCTCAAAGGGATAAGCTGAAAAAGAAAGCACTAAATATGCATGTGTGCCATATTAAGAAAATTAGTTTAAACACTAAGAGATTTTTAAACATTTGGAAACAGGGATT
>JAGDQP010050294.1:0-14280 GCA_022664845.1 Lepisma saccharinum | reverse complement strand
GAAATTGGAACAAGATGACGTCGGAGCCGGTCAGTTAGTTCGTAAAATAAATCTGCGTTCCTGCTTCCCTCCCACGCCGCGAGTATATTTCTTATGCCCCTGGTCATGAGTGGGGTTACATGACGCCTAGGCAGCCTTTCCAGTGCAGATTTTCTTCTACCGTAACGATTTTTCCCCAACGATATTCGATTTCCAACTATTCTACTAAATTTTGAGTTTAAATTTATTTATGGCCTTCAGGCATATCAGGCTCAGGACGGATTACGAGTTTGGAAACGGAAGTTAGTAGATAATTGGCTAGGCCTAGTTTGTAGGTAACATCTCTTAAATTTATTTATGGCCTTCAGGCATATCAGGCTCAGGACGGATTACGAGTTTGGAAGCGGAAGTTAGTAGATAATTAGCTAGACCTAGTTTGTAGGTAACATCTCGGCATTTGCCTTGTGTGACTATGGCATTGCCCGGTGTAAGTGATTGAAAAAACCTCAGCTAGGATGGGCGGCCACTGGGGTCATTTCTAGGACCTTTGGATTGGTAGAACAATGCGCTACGAAATGAACTATGCTCGACCTGTAACTATCTTCAATATAAACATTTTCGATTCCCAACGATATTTCGATATGAACGATTTTCGATGTTCATTCTAAGTTCGATATCGAAATTCAGAAATTGAACAGCCCAAGTCTGGAAAAATCCTGGTAAACCTATCAGGATGCCTGATCGCTGGTTTCAACCCAGTACCTCCCGAATCCTAAGAAACTGACTCACAACTGCCTAGTGAATTTTTAGACATTTGGATTGACTTGGCTGTTTCTAAATTAAATATATTCAAAACAATGAATATCAGTACTGTACTACCGAGCGACCGTGGATCACTGTTAGAGCGTTGGTTTAGCATTAGGGAGATTTTGGGATTGATCCCAGAACCGACGACCATCCTAACTGAGGTTTCTCCAGGGCATTTTTCAGACACACCAGATAAATGACGGGCTGGTACCTTCAACTTAGGCCTGGGCTGACCATTTCCCACATACTATCCTCTATCCTGTTCCGATCTGAGCATTAGATAGATGCCTAAAGGCCATAAATTAATTTTCAAAAATTTTCATGTAGCACCATGGAAATTACTAACCGGAAGTAGCTAACAGGAAATGGCCACCATTGGTTTCAATCGATTTTGTCCAACTGCGGAAATGCATATCGTTCTTGACACGGCAATATGTCGTAAACAACTGTATTTTAAATGAACATTTTTTTTTTTTTTTTTACCTTAAACTGCTATATTGGCACTGTAGACGAGAAATTAACACACAATCTTCATAAGGGAAGGATTTTTTTAAAAGGATCAAACTGATTTATGAGCAAAAGGCATTATTTTATTTATATGCCTACTTTCACTTAATTTTTCAATTTAAGCCTCATTAATTTACTTCTTGCGTGGTTTATATGTGAGTCTCTTTGATCAAAAATGCATTTGTGAAATACAATATTGCATGAGTTCTGAACACATTGCTAAAATAAAATGACTTGTGATGAAAGTTACGACATATTGCCGTGTCATGAATTGTTCCAAATTGTCGCCATTTTGATTTGTATGAAAACATCTTCTATCACACCGACTTAATCACACGATCTTCTTATATAAAATAATTACACTGGGTTTATAAAATATTAATTAAAATAATTAAGTTATATAGAAAGTTAGTTTCCACGTACCTTTTTTACTACGACACAGAATCCTGAAGAAAAAATTTATTATTTCCTCTTCTTTCTTCGAGTCGAAATCACTTCAAACCGTTATTAACGTCGTTGCGAATAACTCCTCCTCCTCCTCCTCGTCATTTAGCAATTCCACCTACTTTTGGTATTCATAGACTTGCCCTAGGGATGCGACAGTTGCTCCCTATTCAATCACATGTATCTATTCAACTGTCACTCCAATCATATGGAAGTCATGAGCTAACTAGCTCGACACTTCTTGCATTAAACGCTATCATTTTTACTCTGGTTACTCTGGTGGCTAGTTATGTTCAGCAGTTTTACGTCAGATATAAGTCGAGCAACCATCCAATGTTGCTTGGTTAAAATTGTAGAAAACCAGCAGAAATTACATTGTAAATTAAAGTACACTAGTAGACAGTGCAGAAAAGGAATCTACTACTAAAACAGTAGACCTGGCAACATTTAGACGACAGACACCTGTGCAAAAGATAATGTGTTGCTTTTAAGAACTTCAGATAAACAAAAACAATCCGTTGATAAAGAAATGTATGTTTTTCTTCTTCTTTAATAAACACAAAGGATTTGAGTATTTAGCCAATTTTGTATAGAAAGGAACGTAATTTTGTATAGAAACGAACGAACGGACTTTCTTAACTTTAATTTGAGCAGACATAATAAAAAGGAAAATATTTAACAACGACAATACAACAGAGATTCCGCAAGGATTTTCAGTTTGGGGGTGGGGTGTAAAGTCGAAATTGGGATAATTAGAGTTTTGCACATTTTCTATCGATTTTTGACTGAAAAAATGTTAAAGTTTGGGGGGTCGAGCATTTCGAGGGTGATACCCCCACAGGGTCTGTCTGGCGGAATCACTGCAATAAGCCTCAAATTGGAATTTGAAGGCTCGGTTTGTCATGGTGCCGGCAATTTTGATTATTTTTATAAAGCCTTTTATACAGTCTCAGAAGGTAAATATCGGGTGGTATCCTAACTGGCACCTTGTGCGCTTCATTCGTAGTCAATCTTATCTTAAAAGTGATGCAGTGACGTACGGAGCGGCCGTAGATCAGGGATAGAGCGTTGGCGTAGCATTCGGGAGGTCAGAGTGGGTTCGATCCCAGCGGCCGACCATCCTGACAAGTGTTTCCTGTCACAACAGGCAAATGCCGGAATGGCATCTTCAACATAGACTCTGGCCGACACCTTCCCCTATACTTTTCCCTCCCCTATCCTGACCTGAGCCTTAGATGCCTAGAGGCCATACAATTCAATTCAATTCATGTAGGGACGTCATTCCTCAGACGAGACAAGCTTAGGGCGCAACTACGGTTTTAAAAAACTGGAAGGATGTATAGTTTAATTTGTTTACCTATGCATATTTGTATAGAGTTAAATTATTAAACTGGAAAATAGGTTCTAACGTCAAAGTAGAATTTTGATTAAGCACCTTAGCAAACTTGAGACTTTCTAAGAATGGAACCTACAGTTTATGTTAAATTGGCATCTCAACACTATACCTTCAACCTACCCGATAAAGAGATAAATAATGTATATTAAACTCTTCTTAAAGACTGTGCATTTAGAAAAACGCTTCATAAACATAAAAATCACACTACTACTATATAAATTACCTGAGCCCCTTAATTTTGTTTAAAAAATAATGAGGAGGCACAAATAAAAATGACAAAGAATTTAATGTGAGCTATTCTTGGGGTGTAATAAGCTTGGAAAAAGTGTAAAAAAATGTACAGAATGTGAGATAAATCTGCTCCCTTAATAGTGCTGAAAAAGTGCTCGAAAAGTGCTAAAAAATGTTCTTAGGATTATAGTGCTTTTATTATGTTCAAATAATGCGCTCGATTTATGTAGTACTTGTAATGGAACACATTCGAACACTTCACAGCACTTTATTACACAATTGGTATACTTTTGAAACACATTCCTGCTTTTGAAAGTGCCCTAAAAGTGTAAGAAAGTGTTTTTTTTTTACAGTGTACATCCTCACATCAAAACAAGTCGAAAGTTCCTCTGACAAAGTTTCGAAATCTGCGTAGTTTCGGAGCTACAGTCTGCCGAAAGCGTGCGAAAATGAACTTTAAAGCTTTGTATTTCTAACACAATGAATAGTAGAGTTGGTGCGTAATGGTACCATCAAAGACTTTAAATTCGCACTATTAAAAAATGCATATTTCAAAATTCCTAATGGACGTCCCAGGGATTGCCCCAAAGGCAGTAGGGGATTCCTAAATGTTCTCTGAAGTAAACCATCCCTAGAGACACAGAATATCGGCACAATACTGAGTCAGTACCGGCCAAGGTTGGCCCAGCATTTAACCGATATTGACCCGATATCCTATGCTGCTAGGGATGGGTCAAATGAGCATGAATAAGACGATTTTCTATCAAGGAACAATAATTCATTTGTATTAAGTCTATATATCAAACAGATCACAAATTATACAGAACGATTTTATAAATAAAACATGTGTGGTTGCATAACAATCAGAACTAAGAATTGAGTCCAAGGATGAAATGGAGGCAACTTCCGATTTTTTCCTGTTCATCAAGCCTCTGCAGGTACAGATACAATTGATATTAAAGAGTGAAAAGTATGAGACTGGACCGGGGATCGAACCCGGGACCTTTGGGTTACCGTCCCAATGCGCCACCCAGTCGACCCACTTTCCAATCACACACCCCTCACTCTTGCTGCCGATGTTCTCTCTCGAAACTATCTGGAGAGTACCACAACTCCTAGTTGTGCTTGGACTTTCCTGTGTCTCATAATGGTGAACATCTCACACGGAAGAATTAATATCCAAGGATGAAATGGAGGCAACTTCCGATTTTTTCCTATACATCAAGCCTCTGCAGGTAGAGATACAAAAAGGTCCCGGGTTCGATCCCAGGTCCAGTCACATACTTTTCACTCTTTAATATCAATAAGAATTGAGTATTTACATAAATATTTTGTTTATTTGCTATCAAAGAGATTGAATATCATTGCACGTTTGAAAGCTGATGATGACGTGTGTCATCTTTACTCAAACGGGAAATCGTTTAATTCATGCTCATTTCGACCTGCCTCTAGTTCAGAACAAAGCGGGGAATCACGTACTTCATTTGAAGAATCATTTGTGCATCTATCACACAATTTTTGAATATGCATTTTCAAATAGAGTAAGTTTAAAGTTCCATGCCATTGGTACCGTGCCGCATCAGCTTTACTGTTCGTGTTGTTAGAAATATGAAGTTCTAAAGTTCATTGTCTCACGCTTTCGGCAGGCTGTAGTTCCGCGGAAGGTGATTACTAAAAAAAAGTTCATATAACTATGGGTCGAATTCAGCTTCTTTTTACAGATACAGTGTTTGCAACTTGAAGGCCAAAATTGACCCCTTGGAATAGAAAATTGAATAAATATTCCGCTATAAATCGTAAACTATGTATTAAAATAAAATTTAGTTTTCGGAAAGTGATTTGTATCAATGCAGGGGATATTAGGAATTAATAAGTTATGTCTCCGGGTGGTCAGTATTCCAAACATTTTTGTCAGATTTTTTTATATGTAACATCCTCTAGTGGTGGTAAACACATGTGAAGCACAGAACACTGTAGTGAAAACTGTGAAAAAAATTCCTTCAAGCTTTCGTTTCAACAAACGTTGCAATTTTTTATTTATAGCGGAACAGTTATAACCAATATTTGCGGAAATTACTGTAGAACCCAGATATACTGTTACTATGTACCAAACTGACGAACTTCGCCGGGATTTGAACCTGGAATCTTAATCTCTACTTTAAACCCAGTTGTTATCACTGATTTTATGTGCGATCATCATCAGTTGAGACAATACTCATATATCCTGATTATACCCTAAATACACGCACTTTTTATCACCGTTGATATTTGGGGTGAGAATATTGGCGTTTAGGTTTCAATTGTTTATATGAATTGACTTTTTGTGTAGGATCACTTTGATACGTCTTTTAATATACAAGAAATGATGATGTTGACAATTTTTTTAAAAAATGAATTATACCTAGTCACATTGTTTTGTTTATTATACAAATAAATTATCTATGGATATGTCTACAGTTTTTGAACACAAATAAAAACAAAGTTCAGTATTTTGAAACACTATATATATATATATGAAGATGGAAAGAAAACAAGATATATATTTTTACAAAACTTTTACAAAAGAGATTATTTGTATATTAAACCAGAAGAAAAAAAATAAAAATGAAGATATTTGGCTAGAGATATCTCAGAAATTGTAACGCTAAGAGCTCTTTTTAAAATTTTCAATACTCACAGTTCATCTCAAGACAATCCAAAAGTTCGATCGCTGTTGATGATAAGTGAGGAGGGGAGGGGGAGGGATGAAGAAAACACTTAAGCACTGAGAGGGCGATATTCCAGTCCAGATATTTTGCAGAAGGATGACGTCCTCGAGCAAGCACTTGTAGATTCGATTGTAATTGGCATTGTTCGCTCACTAGTATGTTTTAGAACTAACACATCGTTAAACCTGGTCGGTATAGGTCAACAAGACCATTGCTTACACTTTTTGCTGTGATGAAAAGTACAACTATATACATGCCATTATGTCACTTAAGAATGACACTTTCCTTTCTGCCTTTAAGGAATGCATGAAGATGAAATACCACGAAGTTACAGACTTTTTGTCGAAAGTAACTGTTAAACAAAATTATTACAATTTTCCTTTTTGTTTGTATACCGCGAGCCGTTTCTTTTTCTTTGTACCTCCAAAGAAATCACATGCTAACGTGCGGTACGAAATGACACACACTTTTACTGTTCATTTGCCGTTTTCCGAAAAATAATTACTGTTCTCGGAAACCATTTTAGGTTATATAGAACCAAATATCCGTCGATTATTTGATCAGATTAATTTTGACTCGCTAATATAACGGCTAACGAAAACAATAGCACATACATAGGAAACAACTGATTCGCGTGGTAGATTTTTCATACTTTCAAAACCGACTAACGTACAAAGGTGGTAAGTTTTCTGACTCTCATAGGGTCACGTGAGCTGTTATTCGTTACGTGCCAAATAAGGTAGTTGATTAATACAAAGGTTAACTTATAATTGCATGAACATTGACTCTTACATTCTGAGTTCACAAGGGTTATATGGATATATATAATCATAAGATAAAATAACAAAATCGACCTTAAAAGCTACGGTTATTAGGTTTTGTATTCTATCAAATTAAATAGCACGAAGACATCAAAATTTTGCGTAGAAAATCAAGTGATTCATCGGCACATGTCTGCTACCGTGGGAAAAGAAAGAAACTGTCGTCTGAATCGTAAGTTACGTAGTTTTCTTTCTTCTCGCATAAAGAATAATGTGAAACAAAAATGAACATTGACATTTGCAATTTAGGTTTATATGGGATATCAGAATACAAATATACAATGAAACTGCAACATAAAATGAGCTTAAATGATTGCTGACATATGATTCAATATGCTGCTACTCTATTTCTGCGTAGGAAAATGAGTGACCCATGTGTTGACGAAGAAAAAAGTCTGTCTCTTCGTGAGAAAAGAACACAAAAAGAGTGGTGGTGAGACGCACTTTAATATCGTTTCCCACAGTGAGTCAACTCATTAACAGACTGATGATAAAACAAATAAATGTTTCACATACGCATTTATAAACCTAAAATTGCGATCGTTTCTTTATCTGAATACTACATATAGAGAAATTGTTACAAATTATGCTTGCCAAAAATGTTCATTAAAAATACTCAAAATAATAATTATTATAATTACTTGATAATAGCATGGCGGTTATATATTCATTCTATTTTCTATTCTAAGGAGTCCATTTTGGCCACCAAGAAGCAAAGCTTATATTTAAAAAACGAAGAGCGGAGCTCAACCCATGTTTATATAAACTTTCTTTTGTTCGATTTAGTATCACCTCACAAAGTTTGTAACCATTTTTTCTTTACTCCCTGTATATAGATGTCTGAAATGTCCCGGTTTTTCATTTACAAAATCTGACCACCCTAATTTTAATGAAATGCAAAAATACTCACTATTGTTTGCTATAAGATGAAGGTTTGAATCAAGGGGACCAAGGGGAGGCCGTTCACCCCGCCCCCCTTCCCAGCTAGATAATATTTTACTTTGCAAGATAGAAAACAAAAATAAATTGTTTATATGCTCTTTCTATATTTTTATTTTATTAGCTTTTATTTTATTAATTTATTGCCAACACAACAGGCTTTATAGCCCAATTAGACTGTCGAAATTTACAATGCTCATTTATAGACATTTTCATTACAATATTACTAAATGCTTTGGAAGACATATCACATATATCCAATTCGATGCAAGCTCTACACCTATAATTGTAGGAAGTACATATTCCCCAGATGGGTGACTTCCTCATTATATTTGTCCTTACCTTTTTGCAGTGGAAGAGACCAGTGTTGTCTACGCGAGTCTTTAATGGCGGGACACGAAACTGTAACAGTGATACTACATCAGTACACTCTAAACTATTTTGAATTATTTTCCTAGGAAATAACAGATCACATATAAGAGTAGCACATTTCCTCTAATGTACAAACGTTGTTAAACTTTCTTCCCATCCCTATCACAAATCCAAGCATTTTAAAAGCTTCATTTGTAATATTTCTTATGTGCCTGTTAAACGTTAATTTCATATCAATAGTGACACCAAGATCTTTAACTACGTCGGACCTGTTTGATGCATACTTATGAATTTAATAATTAAATCGATAAATCATTTTATTTATACTAAATGATAGAACTTCGTATTGACTGAAAGTAGATTGATAGCGCGCCAGTTAGTAAAGTTGTAGTTTTATACCATCTTTCATGGAATTAATTTTAGCATATATTTTGAAATCATCCGCAAATAGCAGATTTTCATTATCTGGTATTAATTTCGGTACGTCATTAATGAACAAGAGGAATAACAACGGTCCAAGATTCGAGCCTTGCGGGACTCCTGACAATGCTGTATATTCATCAGATTTCTATTCCTTCAATAGAACAGACATTCTGCTATTAGTTAGATGAAAGTACATGAACCTAATCAAGGATAGAGAGAGTAATTGTGATTTATGTTACCTAGTAATACACCGTGATTGAACCTATCGAACGCCTTTTTAAAATCAATATGAATCACATCGACTTGCTTTCCTTCGTCCAACGAGTTCGCAATAAAATCTGTAAGAATTGCAAGGTTTGTTATCGTGGATTTTTAAACAAAGTCATGTTGTTCAGTTGAGATAATTGGGTTGTCATGACTAATAATTCGTTAATATACAATCTGTTGAAAGAGTGGTAAGATTGCTATAGGTCTGTACTTGATAATTTCTAGTCTGTCGTTTGTTTTAGGTATAGGACAAACTAAATCATGTTTCCATTTCTTAGCTAAAATACACGTTTTTAGTATCAGGCTGAACGTAAAAGATAGGGAATATTTAAATGCTGTATATCAATACATCCTTTGACTATATAGGAAGGTATGTCATCAGATCCAACTGTCGTTTTGGATTTTAGATTCTTGAGAGTCTTTTCTATGTCATTCAGATATATTTGGTCAACAGACAGTATTCCAATATCTTCGTAACCCTAGAATTACTATCAAAATTACTGGACGGTTGAAAAGAGGATACAATGCCGATTGTAAGTACTGTGCAAACATGTTAGCTATTTCTTCATTGTTATACACAAATCCCGACCTTAAAATTTTAATATATTTGGGGAAAGATATTTTGTTCTGTTTCTAATACATTTCCACAGTTGGCCTGGATCATTATCGATATTATTTTCAGAATTTGATATAGAGGTCTTATAGGTTATTTTTATGTCCTTCCTGACTTCCTTACGCAATCCTGATAGTAGGGGTTTGAAGTTTGAATTTTGTACGTATAATGTTTATGATAAGTTGTTTTTACCTTGAGTTTCCTAATAATGTCTGTAGTAAACCACCACAGATACTTTGAGACAAAGTTTCTTTTACAGGGGACACATTTGACAAATATTTCATAAGTAATATCATAAAGTGTACTAAGTCATTAACATTACTATACTCTTTTAAGAATTCCCAATCAACTTGCAGTATACTTTGGGGTAGGTATAATGTACCTCATGACATGGTTATTTTTAAGTTTTTGTGTCTTTAATTTAGTAAATATTGTCGTGATTAACCTGTTGATAACCTTTAGAAAATCATAGAAAAACTGCCACTTTAACCTTGCCCTTCTCTGAAAATTACAACATGAGCACCCTTGGTTCGAATATATATGATAGTTTTCTGACCATTCACTCATTTAAACATTCCAGAAACGTTGCACTGAACAATAGAGGAAGAGCTGCTTCCCATTTCACCACCATAGAAAACTGAACAATCGGAGACACAATGTTCCTACAACGATTCAAACATAATCGCCTCAGCAGTATAATAGCCTACATTGTTGAATGCTGTAGCAAAGCACATAGAATGACAGAACACGATTTACACATGGCTGAAAATCTGTGCATGTTGATGCTTGTTTACTAGTGAGTGACTTTTGTTGTGTACCTCGAGCAGTGATTCTAAAAGAGTGTGCTCCGACACACTAATGTGCCGCAACAAAACCAAAAATAGTTTTATTGAAATGGGGAAATATATAATAGAGATTAAATATTTTAACAACGTTATTTATTAATACTAGAGGAACATATTTTCGAAAATTTCTCAGTACTGAAAAATATTCCTACGCTTCTTAGTAAAAGAGATTCTGATGAAATGCTAAAAACAGAAAGAAGTGGCTTGATGGTCCTCTTTTTTTCCTGTTATGAATATATTCTGAAGTTCGTGAGACTGAATCCTGAAAAAAGTTTATGTGGAGTATCCTATGGTCATACATTTTTTTTATTAATTTGGTGAAAGAACAATACCTTATATCTTTCTTCATATAAAAGCATGCCCATAATAAGCTGGCATTTGATACACTACGTGGATGGATCAGAAGAAAAGATTATAAGAAGCATTCTGTGAATGCACGAGATAGGAGGCAAGTAATTTGTTTACCCGGAGGTACAACAGACGGCGCCACGTACGCATGGCGAGATTTGACAACTTACGTTTACCATCAGTTAAATAGTAGTAGATGCAATGGCGAAACGCTTGCAGAATTGGTCTGCCGTGGAAGTTCGAGAGATGTAATACGTCTGTGGACAAGGAACGTTCCGGCAACGGATATCCATCGTCAACTCGTAGAAACCATCAGATCCAAACGGCCAGGCATTTTGAGTGATGGTATCATCTTCATTCATGTCAATACCAAAGTCCACACGGCCCGCCAGACTTGATAGTTGTTTCAACATTTCGGGTGCGAAATATGGAGCCACACCCCATACGGCCAGGAATCATCAATGTCTTTTTCCTATTTTCCCAGCTGAAAGCGAACTCGTTTCAAACAGTTATTGTCCGACGATGAATGCAAGACAGCTGCCACGAAGTGGTTTCAAGGGCAGGGACATGATTTCTACAAAGCCGGCATAAACAATTTGGGTCGGCGGTCTGGTATAAAGGTCTCCATCGCCTTGACGATTATGTGGAAAACTGATGTGTGTGTATGTAGCCTTCTTAGAATACACAGGCAAAATCAATTCATGCCATCCACGTATACAGTTACTCAAAAGAAAGTATTCAACTAGCTATATGTAAAACAAATATGTACAAGCGAACGAGTGAAAGGTACAAAAACAAATGGAAATGTCCGTGCATATTTGTTCGTAGAAAATAAACCGAAAAAGTGCTACTAGCATCTCTAATTCCCAAGAACTACGTGTTCTTGTAAAGATCCAGCGATCAGGACGCCAAACAAGTATTCAACGCGGAAACTAAACGCACTTACAGTGAAGCAATTGTTTCTCGTGGAGTCAGTTGCGGTTACTGGTGTGAAATAGTGATATTTTCGAAACCAAATGGAATAAAGAAAGAAAACAAATATAGACTAGTGTCCATGAGGTGTAACTGTTAGGCGGAAAGAGAAGGAAACGACTGGAGAGGAGCGGAAAATAGCAGCCTGCTGCTTTCGATAAGGCAGATAGTTCAAAGAAATAAGTGAAAATACTAAACAGAGCCATAAATACAGTGAAGAACACATCATACATAGATTCAAGAAAGCAAGTTGTGTAAAAGCAAGGGAAGAACTGGCCATCTGTCACTTCTGACTCCAACAAGAAAACGAAATATTGTGCGAAAAGTGAAGAACATCTCGGAGATGCACCGCAGTTACAGTCAAAAATTATATTCGGAATTTCAGTTTGTGATGCGCGGTATTGGTCGTTAATTTTTTACACAATATTTATTGTGATTAGAAAAAACGTTTGAAATACTTTCTGTTCAGCATTAGGCACATTACTTTCCACGAAATATTCGGCAGTCTACAGTGCTTTTCGTGGTACATTGAAAGTCCAAGACTCACAATAATCTGAGAACGTCACGCACTGACCACACTGTTAATGATTTACAGAAAAACTATTGGGGTTAGAAAAAGAGATTAAACTACTTTTTTGTTCAGCATTTGACTCTAACGCACCATATAAAAGCAATTTGCTTTTAATCAAGTATTCTGTGGTGTATAGTACTTTTATGTGGAACTTAAGGGACGGACTTGGGGCGACAAATGAAGATAAGAAGGAAACATTGTACACTTTTGGCATCTTCGAAGGGGCGCCAAAATCAGATATTTTTCCCCTTGCAAAAATAATAAGCTGCAGCCCTGGGTGTACGATGTGTGTTTACTAAAACTACTTTAACAAGTCTTAGTATAAATGCATAGTGAGCTTCTGTCGTTGGCTTATTTAAAAAGTTAAAAGAAGAAGCTAGAATTTTACTTCATTTTAATTATGAGTTATACAAATAAAAATGTAGGAATTCGAAGTTTAAAACAATATAGACTAAGTTTTTTATTTTATATATTGACATAAATGAATGACACATTTCTTTGTGTCTTCCTTACGGCCTGGCAAGTATTACAGTTAAAACTCGATTGTATGATCATGCCAATATGTCAGGCTCTGTTTTTCTTCCTATATGCTGTTACTACCTACAATCTGGTATTGTCTTATTAAAATAAAATTTCAAACGTTTCCCTTTTAAGTAATACACCAGAACGTTTTGTTGGGCCCATAATTTCAGAGAGTTCGGGAAAGGTATACCAAAGTGCAATTGTGGGTTGTAAAAATGTCAATGCGTGACGGCAACTTTAATATTACATAATGAATAGTATTTTTACTATATACGTGATATTTAATCCAGAATGTGATCCTCATTATTTTTGCTAGCATATTGTGTATCCAATTTGCTATTTTTTAACCTCGGAGATATACCGCAATTACAGTCAAAAAGGTATATTCGGAATGTCAGTTTGTGACGTGTGGTATTGGTCGTTTGTGTTTTACACAATATTTATTGTGATTAGAAAAAATGATTGAAATACTTTTTGTTCTGCATTTGACTTTAATGCACCACATGAAGGCACATTCCTTTACACCAAATATTCTGCAGTCTACATTGCTTTTCATAGTACATTGAAAGTCGCAGACCCACAATAATCTGAGAACGTCAAGCACTGACCACACTGTTAACGATTTACAGAGAAACTATTGGGATTAGAAAAATAAATGTTTAAAATACTTTTTTGTTGACTCTAACGCACCATATAAGAGCAATTTACTTTTAATCAAGTAGTCTCCAGTGTATAGTACTTTTTATATGTGGAGCGGCACGCACTGAAATAATTCTGTAGTCGATTTTTATAATGCTTGCCAGAAATGCTCGATTTTTATAATGCTTACAAACATTGAATGAAGTAGTGGAAAGGACTAATGAATAGAACTTCCACTGTGTCTGGGATTCATAGATATTGAAAAGCTTTCGATTTGGTGTACTTGGCAACAGTACTTAGATCACTTGGACATCAAGGCATCGAAAGTTCATACATCAAGTTACTGCGAAACATTTCTTCGACTGTCACATCTGTTATTAGAGTGCATAAAGAAACTGAAACTGAAAAAGAAATAGATTTGGAAAAGGGTTAAGGCAAAGAGATTCAATTTCTTCAAAACTGTTTTCTGTGGTCCTGGAGAGAGTGTTACAAAATTGAAATTGGAATAAAAATTAATGGCCAATATCTTCACCACCTACGATTCAAATATGGTATAGTCCTGTTTACTTCAAGTGTAGAAGAACTACAAACCAGAATGGAAGAACTGAGTAATGAGAGTTCGAAAATAGGAATAAAAATGAATTTAAGTGAAACAATAAACAATTTTAATAGCTAAGAGGCAAATCGTGACGGGCCGAAGTCCAAAGTTACTAGACTGGCCCATATAAAAATCAAGTTTTAAGTTTATCAAGCGTAAAGTTTATAATCAATGTGTCTTACCTGTGACGATGTACGGCTGTGAAACTTGCACATTGAATGCGCAAACAACTCAAAGATTAAGAGTCACACAAAGAGCAATGGGGAGATGCATGCTAG
>JAGDQP010050293.1:1145-14280 GCA_022664845.1 Lepisma saccharinum | reverse complement strand
ACTAATCGCGAATGAAATGTCTGAAAGAGGTGTTTTAGTATCTCCTACACCCAGAGAAGCTGCCTTAAAATGTTTAATAATGTGGACACAGATGGAACAAAAGTACTTCAGCATCAAGAAATGTTTGGAAAAGAACGAATCGGTATCAGAGGAAAGAATGAGAAAATTGTTCTTTAAGGATATTCAAGAAGTGCTCTCTGTGAAAGATAAAGTTAAGTCTTCTTTAAACGTAGACATTGATAATTCATCAACTCTATCGAAACCTAAGAATGACGTATGTTCTTCAACTGATGAAAAGGCTTCTGAAGTCTGTTCATCCAGTAAGTATAACCTAGTTTCACTTTTACACTATTGCATGTTGAAAGACAAAGAGTAACTTTGAATTAACTATGAATTTGAATTATATATATATAGAATCACACATCTTTTTCTTAAGTGTTTGGCATGTGAAACATAGACCTTCGGACAGAAAAGTTCTCCATGCTAAGGCAGCATTCTTTCAAAAGTTATATTATGTGTCTATATATGCCATAGGCTATAACGAAAGTGATTTTTTTCTATATGCTATAAACATACATATTTATAATAATTATTTTATCTATATACGAGAATATAAAACGCAATGTTTGTTTGTTTGAACGCGATTTAAATCTACATGCAGCCATTGATTTAAACCAAATTTTGCATGTGTTCCCTGAGTCCAGGCGTAGGAGTTTTAGGTAATTTAACTCACCGGAATTGATTGTGCAGCGATCTAATTTATAAAAACTTTAATTGTATTGCTTATAACAATGAAATAAGTACACGACTTCCAGTTTTAATTTAAACCCCAATCAGAAATAAATAACATATTTTTTTTTTAATTTAAATTTGGATTGTTGTAAATTTAAATATTTAGATTTTAATGTTTTAAAGTGATCTAGTAGTATTAGTAGTAACAGCATTAGTTGTAGCATGATTAGTATTAGTAGTAGTAGTATTTGCAGTAGTGTTATTGTAGTATTTGTAGCACATAGAACCATACAAAGAAGTAGTCTGTATTCGTAACTACCTACAGATTTCTTTTTGGCTTCGAAGAAGTTTCTTGCCTTGCCACTAGATATTTGAGCTAAGAGGTAATGTTGAACCAATCATAGAACTTCACTTTACCAATATCTTTAAGAAAATAAACTATTGAGTTCAGAGACATCTAGCAACGAAACAAGAAACTTCCTCGAAGCCAGAAAGAAATGCGTACCTATTTATATATACAGACTGCTTCTCTGTGGTATTAGTAGGACTAGTATTAGTAATATTTGTAGTACTAGCATCAGTTTTAATAGTAGTACTGGTATTAGTGAGTACAACGTAATTTACTCACCGCACACCAACGGGCGGATACTTTGGCTAATTTAAATTGACGTGTGTGACAGCACAACCTCTTAATGGCGCTGACTGAGCTTTATTACACTCAAATTCGGGGTACGGAGCCAGTATAACGCATCTTTGTTGACATGCCCGACTTTTGTGATCCGAATTCAGCTACTTTTCTATTCAAGTATCCCTAAATTGTCTTCTCGATGCTGGCTCAACGAAAATATTTTGGCTCCACCGGGAATCGAACTCGGGACTGTTCGTCACGCTTCAGATTCATTTATTTTCTGTATGTGATACCCTTATACACAATTTCAATAAAGCAAACATACTGATAGAGCTGAAAAAAAATACTTGTGTGTTTCTTCCATCATGATTAAAATGTCAGAGTATTTACACATGTAAATTTTCGGGACTTGAGCGCAACAAATTTTTTTTCTGCGGAAAGTGAAAAAAAAAGTGTGGAAATATTCTTATGGAAATACAAATCCATATCGATAGGACGATATATCCAGGAACATTTTGCATGACTTTGGGTTTAATTTCTCGTTATTTCGAAACAAAATAGGTGTTTTCAGGCTACTGCGTCATTGCTCCATACTATCGTCACATTTCTTACAATAATACAGTAAGAACAAAACTGGCTTCCCAAACGTAATTCCTGTAAAAATTGTAGCCCAAAATGGCACATTACACGACTCCTTTTCCATTAAAAAAACAATTGATTGATATTCAGTATTTCGGACTTCAAACTGATGGCCATAAAGAAAATACCCTCCAACAGGTATTACCGATTTCTCTGTATTTGTTTTCCCTTCCTTTCAACAATTTAAGAATATAAAGGGGTCACTTTCCACAGACAATTTGACTTTTAAATCCTCGTTATCTCCCAAAGTAATTGCGGTCGGGTGGCCAAATTCACGTGCGCACATACTTTAGCATACTTATCATGATGAAAGAAAAAATATGTAATGCTTCTCAGCACCATTAGTATGTTTGCTTGTTAGTGTTTTTTTTTAATAATGTAGATTATCCAAGCGCCTACAATTGTTTGAAAAAGTTTCCAGGAATTTCCCTTTAATTTTAAAACATTTCAATGCCCCGATAATTGTCAAGTTTTATGATGATTACCCACAAACTTAGCCTACGAGTTGGCTATCTATGTGAATTCTGCATTTGGTTGATTCAGTGGTTTGTACAACGGTAACTCGGAAAACAACTTACTTAGAGATTTCGAAGAGGGAAAGTTCATAAGTAACATTGAATTACCATATTTGAGAGGCACCGTCACTCATCACCTCTACGGGGCGAACTTGCATATTCCGAAAAGGAAGTGCGGTAATATTTCCATTGGTACAAAGATTGAAAACGAAAGATCTTTTACAGGAAACATATTTCTAAAATATTTTCTATGATTTGCCTGTTAAAATAGTTAGTTTTACTGGCATAGTATTCTCCAAACTAAAGATACTTTCTTTGCCTCTCCTCCGGTTCCCTGATCATGTAAATCTTCATCCTTAGATGGCATTTCCAAACTCAGGGGAATGAAACAGGTGCAAATGACGGTAAACTTGTCAATTCTTAAAACAGGTTTCTAACAATGTTTAGTTTCGAACTATATCAGAGACTCTTTAACTATGGGGCATTGAAGGAAAGGTTAATTCTTACCTAACTTATGAATAATTGAATTATTGCGACTAGTAGAAATCACTTCAAATTAATTTGAAAACGTTAGGTCTTGCAATAACTAGCCGCGGTATCTAGTACATGATGTTACTTAGTAATCCATGCAGTGATTGTTCATGGAGTTTTGTCTACGTTGGTCACCAAGAAACATTTAATATTAAAGAACATGCCACACTGTTTCTGAATCTAAATATTATCCACAGCAATACAACAGGGGAAAGTCTAATCATAATTGGGTTTCCTAAACAGATATGTACTACAATTATGACTGGCTATGTGGGTTTGAAGTTACATATGCATTATTTTGTTTTCTGTATATCTTATTTGGTGATGAAGAGTCGTGGGATCACTGATCAACTTCTAAGTTCTTGGTCGATAGTTTACTAACCAGCAATGAGCAATAATTGTAATTAGCAACCAAATCGTTTAGATTAGTACTCAAAATGGGATCACTAATAATTATACTTGTATACTAATGGCAGATAGGGCGAGTGGCTGACAAAGATTGAAAGCATATTCGTTTTCCGAACATTTCTTTAGATATTTGTATTTTAATTTTTATTTATGATCTCTAGGCATCTAAGGCTCAGGCCGTTGATATCTCTGCAATGAAAGCGCTGTAGGTATATGAATTATTGGCATGGCACAAGGACCACTCACGTTTTTCGTAACTAAGGAGTTCAAGGTATCCCTTTTTGATATCTATGAAAAGTAAATTTAGTTACCAAAGAAAAATGAGTCTATTTTGTATGTCATAGCAGGACAGTCAGTGGGTCCTGGATATCTTGTGTACATTCTTTGCCACAAACCTAAGTTTAAATAAGTTTCCGTAACAGCAATGTATGTGTAAAGGATGTTATCTAAAGTTACAAAAATCTTTCAACTAAAAGCTGTAATAGAGTACGGTAGTGTTCTGTTACAAAGAAATGTACAATTTTTCGTGGCATCTCAGGCTGGTTCTGTTGAAGAGTTGGTTAGCATATCTGTTCAGCGTGTTGGTATTAGAAGTTTCTACTTTTTGCTCATGTAATTACTATAATGTAATAATATCTGGCAAAAACAGTTCTCATCATTTTTGTACACTTTATTAACTTGCAGTTTCCCGGAAGTTTTATTCATAAAAGAATAAGGTAAAAGGCAAAGCTATTCCCTATGCGAAGCATGCGTGCCGTGTAGGGCACAGGGGATGTGCAGGTAGTGCTCAACACATTTTCGACCTACGATATGAAGTGAGGTGGGGTCGACACTCCGGTAGGCTGTGTGTACCTCAGAGCGCGAGGCACGCAAACTGCGAGAAGGATCTCCAGTGTCCTGGCCGGGATTTGAACCTGGACCTCTCGATTCATAGTCACACGCGTTACCCCCTAAGCCACGGCGACTCCCTATAAAGAAGTAACGTACAATAATACCAGACAACCATCGTATATTAGTTAATTTTAACTCTTTTTTATCTTGAACAAGACTTTCGAATCATCATCATTTCGAAAGTATCTGACTACTTTTTCGTGTTGAACAATTCAGTAAATACAAGATCAGTGACGTGATCAAATTCATTGCAGCACGTGATTTGCCCTTTGCAGCACAATGATAACGGGCGCATACTGAGCCAATAACGGGGAGTCCGATTATGGGTGGTCGTTTTGAGTAAGCACCGTTTTACATTGGCGTGGTAAGATATTTCGCCATTCAAAGTTATTCCTGAAACATGAGAAACGTGTTCTACTTCATCCAGAAAACGTAACTTGTGGATTTAATTATTAAGTTTAGAGAAATACAAGGTATGCTCCAAAAGTAATGAGAATTATATTTTCTCGATCGCGAGACGCATTGGGAGCCAAATTGCTCGGCCTGGGAGTGTGGTGAGGGAGGTCATGTATACAGCCAGACCGCCGCCAGTCACCTCTGAGCCTTCGTAGAGTGTGGATCGCCCGTTAAGTAAGGTTCTGTCTCAGTGACGCGTCACGAGAAAATATGCAGCGTAGTCGCGAACAACGTTATGGGATAAAGCTTTGTTTGAAACTCGGGAAAACTGCGTTCGGAAACACTTCAAATGTTACGAAAAGCCTACGCAAAGGAAGCAATATCGTTTGCTAAAGTTTCTTGATGGCAAAGGCGAGAATGAGCAAATCAGAGGTCAAAATCATGCTCATTGTCTTTGGTTTGTCCACAAGGAGTTTGCTCCGACCGGACAAACAGTAAATGCAGCATTTTAAATCCAGGTACTCGACCGGTTAAGAAAAGGGGTAATGCGCGTCAGCCCGGAGATCAAGAACGCGTGGATCCTTCACCACGACAATGCGTCGAGCCACTCTGCGTTGGCGGTGAGAGAATTTTTTGCTACAAACCATTCCAGTACGTCCCCAACCACCGCTCAGCCCAGAACTGACCCCGTGCGACTTCTTTTGTTCCCTCGCTTCAAATCTGACCGGAAAGGAAGCCATTTCGGCACCATCGCAAACGTCCAAGCGGATGTAACGATGGAACTGTATAGTGTCTCGGTTAAAGACTTCCAGAGCTGTTAACGGAGAGTGGCAGAAACGTTGGACTCTGGGTATAGACTCAAAAACGGATTACTTTGAAAAGTTATAAGTGTATTTGAACCTAACTTCAATAAAAAACAATTTTCCAAAGTCATTCTCATTACTTTTCTAACAGACATTACTCTTTGAAGATGTATAAAACTTCTACATACTTCATGGATAACATATCAAAATATTACAGGATCGAATCCGGTCGTAGACAAGTGAGAAAATATTTAGCTATAAATGAAGACGACAAGAGAAGGCGCGTAGTAGAATAAATACAGCATACAAACAGGATCATGTTTTTTTAAAACTACTGTAAAATATACGTAATTTTGTTTATTAAAACAATAAATTCCTCTCGGCGATGAAGAATGATTTTGACAGACATCTCTGTGTATATTTCAAAGAGATTGACTCACAAGGAGCATACATATGTATTTGTTGTAGCAGGTACATTCCATACTCGATTTAGTATTTATTTTTTCATCTAACATTTACTTCATAGTCGTAAGCATGTTTTTTTTATTTTTTCTAGGTAAGCAGATCGATGGAGAAAACATACAGATAGAACGTTTCAAGCGTTGGACCTTAATAGTTGAGAATAGAAAAAACTTAACCCAAATATTATTGGCTGTCCTGAAGAAAAAAAAGTTCCAACAGATACTTTATTCAAACAATCTATCACACTACATGAAATGGAAAAGTATTGGTGATGAAATTTCTCAAAGAGGTGTAGAAATGATTTCTCATAAGAAATGCGAAATCGCATGGTTCTGCTTCTTTAAATGGTCGGCATTAAAGAGTGACTACGATAAATTCAACGAGAATACAATGCAAAAACAAAAAAAGCACATTGAACGACCTAAATATTTCCGTGAAATTGAGGAGGTACTGGCGATCGAACGTGAAGTTGGTACGAACTCTTATCATATATTTCATAATTATTTCCTTAACAGAAAATGTAATTGTTTTTCAACGGCAACAAGGTATCCCTTCAGAGGCCCAAACAATAAGGGATTCCTCGACTCAAAATCGGGAATGTATAAAGATATTACAATACTTCGCACACTTTTTTCAAACTTGTGACGTTGTTTATGTTTTCTCAAACTTATGTCATATGGAGAGTGCATTGATGTTGCCTTTGGGACAGCAAGCGTACTGTCCTTCCTTGAATCCAGCGATATTCAATTGTCTGCGTCTCTGAAGCGGTACCTGCGCGGTGCTGTCATGTGCAGTGTAGACAATAGGGCATTATGTGTAGTGTTGTCACGCCGAATTCCGCACTTTTCTGTTGCCGCTGTATTTTAGCACTGTCAAAACGTTCATATGTTTGCGCAATAGGAAGTAACTATGGGGTACATGGTATTAATTTTCATCTACGAGATAAAATATGACAGTTTCACTATGATGCAAAGGTCAAGCGCCAAATTACAGAAAGCAACTAATCTGCTATTAACAATGTTTCGTCGACCCAAGTCAGAGGCATAGGAAGTCGATGTGTTTCCACGGCAGCATGCAAGGGCTTCACAATGTGTATCTTTCTGACTGCACACCATAACCACAAGATATTTGCAGGTCTGGGTAATTATTTTATTAGACAGTTCTACACGCTGCTATATCAAAGCAGAGTATAGGTACTTTGCATGAATCACATAATTTCTGCACCATGCAGTTAGTTCCATATATATATATATATATGTTCAATCGTGAAAGACTTGAGGACTGATTGACCTTTGGTTGCGTTATTTAGTTCTTCGATAATTTTAAAAACCAAACTTGTAAAGGTTTTTGATAAGCGAAATTCGACGACCTTGCACAGAATAAGCGGTCGTACCTCAATTAGAACATTTCCCTCGTTTCAGGCGGTCCTGAGTTCGATACCAGTGGACGATCATCTTGACTTTGATTTTCCAGTCTTTTCCTCAATCGCACCAGGTTAATGCTGGGATGGTACTATCAAGTTTCCGCCTATTTTCCCTTATCCTATCCCGCTCTGAGCCATAAAGGCCCTTAATAAAATTGAAATTGTTACAAGAGTAGAGGATTAAATATTCAAAGATAATTTTGGGTGATGTATCTCTCCTAAGCAGGTTTCTATATGTTTTGACCTTTTCTGTTGTCATTTAGGGATGGGCGTAAGCCTAATGCTCTTATCGTCCATATAATGAATTTTATCTTATATCCATGTTGTAATTGTAAAGTTTACAAGTAGTGTTTGACGCAAAAAATCGTCGTACATAAATTTTTAGAAACACTGAAATTAATAACAACATTAAACAAGGGTAATACTAAAAGCTTCACCATTTTGCGTAAAACAGAGCTTTCGTTTTACACGACTTCCGGTTCAAGGAACATCTAATGGATCAGTCGCTTTACCTGGTAAATAGGAAACTTAATATTGTATGTGAGCACAAAGCATTTCTTCTCTGCACTATTTAAAAAATTTTGATGCTGGAGCACGTGAATTTAGAATAAAATTATAATTACTAATCCGCTCGGGTAAGTAGAACATTGGTAAATGTTTTTTGAGGAAAGATTTCAGCACTAAAGTCGTCAGGTGGAAGGAAAACTGACATAAGCCAGAGGATATTCTTGCGCTTAGGATTGATGTCAATAGAAGTCGAAGGCGCTATGCTATTCCAATCGATATATTCAAAAACAATCACAATCAAAAACAATTCAAATATATACAAAAACCTGGGTTATCATCTCCACAACATTCAGGTAATGTCTCAATTACATCCGCTTGATGTCCTCATGCGAAGAGTAATCTGTGAAGAAATGTCACATGGCATACGAATGGTTAATTTTATTCTTCAACCGAGACACATTTTATTGAGTGCCGAACCGGTTTCGGAATAACTATTAATTTATATTCTAACTCTCCGACGGCCAGGTGGAGTCACTAAAGTTCTCCCAACTATAATTTTGTATGATTTCTATGTATATAATTGACCCGTAAATTATTTCGTAATAATATGCGTTTTACAGGTTACGGGCTCTCGGAGATGTAAGGTTCCCCACTATGCGCTCACGTCATCCAAAATTTCAGCCTCACTTTTGATATATTGCGGGATCTATAGTTTCCCACTATAATTTTCGAGACCTATTAAGTCGTTCGTGGGAGTAATGTTCACTACTTTTGTTTTCTTCATAATATACCCTTAAGAAAATAACGTAATTCACGAAATATAACACGATTCATTACATACGTATAATGTATAAAGATATACTTTCAAAAATATTCTGTTAGGGGTTACTTTGAAATAACATATTGGCCTTAACCCCATCTCATCAAGTCAATAATGAATTGCAGGATAGATATACGATAGTTTTGTGCAAGAAATAAATTATGTTCAATTGGGTCACTTATGTCCCGTACTTGAACGTTTGCGTAAAAATTTGAACTTTGCCGTCGGAGGGTTCATTGCATTGACAGGATAGAATCATCGCATCCTAAATTAGAATTTCTGCGTAATTAACTTCTACCAGGTCCAACACCGGTATTTCCATTATATGTCTCTTAACAGTGAATGGAGGAGCTATTGTGGCTCAGTTGGTGGGGCGTTCACCACTGGTTCTAGGGGTCGTCGTTTGTGGTGAACAAACACCGTGTGCGTGGGTTTTCTCGGGGTACTCCCACTTCTTCATTACACCAATTCATCCCATCATCATCTATACGACATGAGCCATAGTTGCCTAAAGGTATTAAATTCAACAGTGAATGGATGTTTCCACCACTTCGATGCTCTGTGGCAGCTAAATGCTATTGTATGCCAAATAGCATGAACGGGTGAAGTTCTTATCTCCAGCACCATGATAACAGAAAGATATTATACTTCAAAATCGCTTGTTTTTCTGCTACACTGTGTTTAGTCTACTTATAATGGCGTAGAAGTTGAGTTGTTCAACTAGCAAATCAGAATGAGAATGACACACCCACTCTGACATTTTTGTAAGAATGTAGTGATAAACTCAGACATGCGTATTCTTCCATAGGCATGATGTATAATTTCAGCTTGTGCACTGGTGAAAACTTGCGTTGTGGGCTTACGATTCGGCTGTTTTTCTTTTAATAACGAAAGGTAACTTTTTTTTACATACTTGAGATTTGAAATTACGTGTGTAGTATTGCATCTACGCTATTGAGTACATGTGAGCGACTGCAGCTCCTGGATATTCTCTTGTGGTATGTTTTGAAACGTAGCCATATTAGAAACATTATGTACAAAAACAATATTTTGTAGTATTTAATTACGCGAACGAGGAAAATCTGCATTACTTCAAGTAGTATTTATGTCTGTAACTGGCTTTAGTTCTTTCGTAAAGCTATCCCCCTCTGAGATGCGCATGGGGGATGTAGAGGTAGCGTTTCCAAATTGACCTACGGTACGAACTGAGGTGAGGTGGTCAGTCCGACGCTCCTAGTTCTTGCACAAGTACAGCTAATTACTTTTCTACTTTTTTATGATCCTCGAAACATTCTGCTAATTTTCCACGTGTGCTTTCAAATATATATTTTTCTTATAATACAAATTTCTTGTGTGTTTCAAATTTGTGATGTAGTTGTTTTTATGTGTAGTATAGTCTTACTTGCTGGGAGACTATGTTTATGATCTTATCAGACTGCAATAACGCTGTTTACATGAAAGGAATATTGACAAAACTGTGAACATCTTTCACATTAAATTTTAAGTTATATTTTGTAACTCCACCAAGGTAGTTTCATCATTTACTGCATTGTTTTATGTTTCGCTAATACAACTTTCGATGTTGCACAAACAAATCTATCGACAGAAAAGAAAAGGAGAATAATGTGTTTTCACATCAGTTATAAAAGGTATTTCTGATATTTCAGGGTAGTAATATTTTTACAATCAATGTATTAATTTTTATTTTTATTTCCTATTTTCCACAGCTTCGGAACTGTTCTAGGAAATATAACATTACCTAAAACTCTATTAACAAAGGCCAGTCATGAATGGGAAGTCCAAGAAAAATCGTAATGGATTATAAAACCGAAGAAGATTTAATTGTTATTGAGTATAAATTCATCAGTCAACGAAGGAGTGTGGCAAGTGATCGTGGGAGAAATGTCGAAGTGAGATACGGGATTACCTAACCTACACAGAGAACATACTGTCACTAAATGCTGTGCCAATTGGCGAGTTATGGTTAAGACTTACTTAAGATATAAGGAAAGTTAGAAGATGCGTACAATGTATTTTGCTGAAGTGAAGTGTGTGCCAATGAACATCAGCTAAAATTAGAATTAAGTTTTGGTTTAGGTACACTACAACTATCTTCATTGCACGAAACAAAGCATCATTCTCCTAGTAGTTCGTCTTCAATACTACAAGAAGACATTCCAGCTCTACCGGTACGTGAAATTGTCCACACATCAGTGATAGAGATAAAAAAGAAATGCAAGTTTAGAGAGTTAAGTTTTCCGGTTGGTGTTCACGAACTGCTTTTAGTAAACTTTGTTCCAATTTTACAAATATGAGGCGTTGATATGACCAACCAAATAACATTATATCAAACACAGTCATAATTCTGGAGTCATATCTATACAGGATTGTAACACTGTGCGACAAACCTTGAGCCGGATAGTAGACCAAAAATTTAGGAAAAAGAAACCTTAGTCAGCCAGTGGTAATTCGGCCTTGTTTCGGAACTACAGGCTGACGGAGCGTGGAAACAATTAAATTAGGAGCTTGCTATTAACAACATCGCGAATAATAAATCTGATGCGCCATGGTACGATCAGAAGCCTTCTGTACCCAAGCACCCTATTCGAAAAATGTGAAATAGGTGCACAAGGGATTCCTCAAAGGAAATATGCGAATTACAGAAACTGAGTAAAATTGAGCCGCAATCAGGATCAATAATAAGACTCAGTAAGAATGATATACAAAATCACCGACACGGAATCGAGCGACGACATTCCTTCTCATTAATAAATAAACCAAAGGTTTGTCGAATATTTTATTTCTGCTTGTTGTGCAATCACTCACTTCTTTAAATAGTTAAGTTTTTTTTTAGTCTAATATATCGATTTGGTGCAAACTAGTTATTTTTACGTGCTGGAATGTCGACCGATTTATGCACATTGCAACCCAACTGTGTTTAAGAGATTATCTGACAATCTCCAACTTCCTTTGGGGAATCCGTTGTTCGCCCATTGCGTACTTTCCCATTATTAAGTTTTGCATACTGCAGATTAAGTTTTTGATTGTACCGTGCCGCATCAGCTTTAGTGCTCACGATCTGGCAGTATCAACTAAGAAGTTCCAAAGTTTCTTTCGGCAAGCTGCTGCTCTGATACGTGGCCGAATTTTCATCCGCTTGACTATTATATTTTCCCTTATTTGTGGTTATACTACCATCCCTCGAAATTTGTTGCAGATTACATTACATAACTCATATGAGAGTGTGTGTGTGGTAAACAGTGTACTATAGGTTTGTGTTGCTTTCGTTTGTTTATAGGCGTTAAGTATTGCACAGAATTTAGTTATTTCAAAATTGTGCTACTGTGGAAAATAAGTTTATATAGTCGTCGTCACGGTTGGTCTAGTATATTATTGCGTACTTGATTTTTTTTTATTGATATGTCGAATGTAATACCAATTGATCTGAAGCTTTCAACATTGTCTATGCAAGATATAAGTAGGGAAAATGAGGTTTTCGTTTGACCCAAACGTGTAGTTTGGGCATTTTATCCTTTCAACTTTGTAAAGCACCGATTTTTAAAGCTAGATAGATGGCAGATCTCCCTCCGCATGTCTCTGTTTTTCTTTCCAAAATCGCAATGTTCGTGCAAATTTGCGTCTAGGTAGTTCAGTTTTTTTTAGAGAACAGAGTTAGTAATTTCAGTTGTTCTATCCGTGCCGATCTTTTATTTTCTGTATTGTGCATTGGTGAAAGAGCATCATTGTTAAATGTTTAGGTTATTCACTACAACAATCAAGTGGTTTCTACAATGTACAAAAATGGAAATTTTTATAAATCCTCAAGAATAGAAGTCTTGAAATAATTGGGAGCTTTCTTCTTTGAAAGTTTGAACTTTCTATACTTGAATTTTGTACGAGCAGAATTTCAATTTCGTCCAACGAAGAAAGTACATTAAAAGCATGCGGAAGTAGTACTGCTGTTCCAGCTTTAAAAAATTTTCCTTTAATTTTAAATTATACTTGCAATAAACAGTACTGTGAAGGTGGGTGGTACCAGAATTTTGTCCTGCGTTCATGTTGCCCCTAAAAATGTTACCATATTTAGCAATTTCCATATACTAGAAGACAATTTTTGCGTCCGTGATACGGAACACTATATTATGTTAAGGCCTTTAACAAGATTGGTTCAGTGGATGAAACAAAAATTCCGACTTGTTTTTCCTTACGTTTTAGTTGTGTAAGACATTGTGGTATTAAGTTTTCTTATACTGTGCTCAAATATTATCAGTTCCTTAGAAGAAGATATATATTTAAATCTAGGTAAACAAATGAAAGCATTTTTATAGATAGAATTGTTCGCCATGGTACAGACACTTGTGCCGTCACTTTCAATTGTTT
>JAGDQP010050292.1:355-14280 GCA_022664845.1 Lepisma saccharinum | reverse complement strand
GCCGGATCACAAAACAGCCAAGTACTCGAAATCACAATATTATATGGGCATTAAATTATTTAATAAGTTACCGGTAAATATTAAACATGCAAAAGGCAAAAACATTTTTAAAAATATGTTAAGAAAACTACTTGTGGAACAGTGCTTATACAGTGTGGAAGAGTTTTTAGAAATATCAATAAGCTAAACAGAAAGTGAGTGGTACCTATTGATATTCATTGGAATGTATCTTGTTGTAAATATAATTGTATAATAACTGTTGTACTATAAAGTAAATAATTGTAGATTTAAAATAATAGTTGTGGTATTTTTTTTAAAGGTATTATTTCTGTCGTGTATTTCGTGTGTATGAATTGACAATATCCGGGTTAACTATTTTCACTGTACGTATGTATGTGTGTGCTGCCTTGTGTAATTGTTTTGTTTTCTCACTCTTAATGGCATCACACCACCCCAATAATTCAACCTAGTAATTTAGATATTGTGTTCTTTGAGAATGTATTTTGTATATATATTATTCTGTATTCACTCTCAAGTAGTATCAAATAAGTTAACCGCATTTAATTTCCACATTGTATAATATCTTTGTTGTATTCTTTGTACATGTATTTCATTCCTATTTTGTGTTTTGTGTGCATGTATTGTAAAAGTCAATATCGGGTAAAATATTGTCAATAATACGTTAAGTGTAATAGGAGTTTATTGTGGGCTGTATGTAGGTCTATATGTTGCTTTTTTTACTGTTATTGTCATCACACTACCCAGAAAAAATTAACATGACATACCCGATCATGTTTATGTGTGTATGAATATATGTATGTATGTGTGTGTATTTACTATATATGTTTCTGAACTGACATGTTCTATACCAGATTGCAATTTGCATGTACCTGGTCAAATGAACGCAAATAAATCAATCAATCAATCAAGCGGATGACAATGGAATTCCTATTAGTAGTTCTAGTGAAGTAATTGCTGAAAAAAAAGCGAGTATTCTATTCACGGGAGATTAGATGTATGGGAATACGAACAGGTGTGACTGCTGTAGGTAGAAATTGTTCCCCGATTTGGGAAACCATCTCCAAGTGGACTAACAATGTTCACCCTGCGAGAGAAAAGAGCATTTTCTTCAGGACGTGAGACCAGTTCACGGTGCGGTAGATCATCAACGAGTGATGAGACATGTGCAGGTATGAAGTCAGTAACACGATTTCTGAAGAAGTCAACACGAAAGTGTTCAGCGGAGATGTCCACTCGATGATCTTCAGTTAGGATGGTCGGCCGCTAGTACTTCTGAATGCGAAGACAACGTTCTACCAACCGACCGTAACAATGCTTGTTCACTGCTATTACATAACTTCTCGACCAATTCAGCGAAACAGATTGTACTGTTTGCGGGCCGTACATTTACCGTAGTTCAAATAACGAGATATTTATTTCTGATCAATGAAAAATCAGTACTTTCTGATCAATGAAAAATCTACAAAGAAAAGTAATAACCACTAGATTCGCTAGAGCTACACTTGTTTGTCCACACTACTTCGATGGAACAGTTAATCGTGAGACATATCTTATCAAAATGAACATGTGGTTTTTCCTAACTTGTAGGAAAAAAAAAAAGCATTTTAGGCACACGGTAGGTTCAACAAGACGGAACACCGGTACATTTTGCAATCTGTCGGTAACCGACTATATCATCTTTTCTGCAACTATTAAGACTGAACGAAGTTCACAACAAAGTTATGCCCCGAGAAGTCATGATCCTGTCACACCCTACAATGCGTTCTAGGATATTATTAAGTGTGAAAGCCGCAACGACGTTAAACTTCCACTGAAGAGCTCAAAAACGCTGTCTTTGAGAAGATATCACAATTCTGACTATGCCACTCGAAGAATTATAAATATTGTGACCACAACCTCAATATTGTGACGAGAAGCAAAAGTGACCGAAAAAGTTACTAGTGCTTGAAGAATTAAAAAAATGGTCAATGAAAAAAAAAAAAAAGCATTAAAAGTAAACCTGGAAATGATTGTTAAACTACGAGTACATGAGGGAACACACACATGAGAGTATAAAGGAAACAGTGTTACCTGGTAACCAAACGTTGTATCATATACATAAACATCCGCTGAATGACGAACAGTCGAGGATTTCGGTGTATCTACCGTTACAGTCACTGTGCAATTATCACTGTACTTTTCAAACATCTGGAACAATTTTCGATTTTTCTGATCCTCACATGAAACTGTTAGTTCTAATAAGTTATCTTTATCACTTCCTTTATTTTCATCAGTATTGATAAACTTCTCGTCAGATAATTCCGAAGATTTCGTTTCATCAATATTAGGGTTCAGTTTGTTGTTTCGATCTCCCTTCTTCTCAACATTAACTGCAGTTCTGTAAGCACTGCCCTTCACTCTATGACCAATAATATGCGATTCACTCATAGGGTCTGCTGCTTCCTTATTCAGAACTGTAGTATGTACGTCAGGAACAATTATTTTTTCCTTCATTTCCACTTCATCGTTGTTATTCGTCGTTTTCTTCCTTATGTAGGCACTGATTATACTCCCAAATTCTCCAAGTGTTTTATCCCCGCGTATTCCTGTATCTGAATGTAGCGCAACCATAGATACTGACGAGTCTGAAAATAAAGAAAACAACAAATAAACATGACATTGCCGTAAAATAGGTTACTGGCTATTTTACTGAAGATGAAGCTTCTGATTTGAGTTCCTAGAATAAAGACAATGAGATGATAAGAGAATGCATGATATAATGAAAAATATTAACTCTGTTAATATTTGAATAACGATATAGTGAAACAAAATACCAGAAAACCGCTCACACTCACCCAATATACAGGGAGTCATTTAGAAATGTGTTGCTGTTGTCGAAACCAAGACTGTAGGCAAAGCATGGCTCTGGTGGACTAAAGGGACCAGGAACGTCTGTTATGAGGGTCAGACTATGTCGACTGCGATATAATGACTTATGTCTACTGTCTTGGACTGAAGATACTAGATTAGAATGATTTAACTTTATTATCCTAAAATTTTAAGGAATGTAATGTTCCCATGAGGTGGTGACGTTGAGTACTCAATGCATCTTGTTATTTGTATGAAAATTTGCAGAATGTTGACATAAAATCTAACAGTTACAGCTCCTAAGGTACATGAAATATTATACATGAATCATTTTGTCCAAATGATTTTTAAATGACCATCTATTTAGATGTAAAAGGTGATGATTACCTCTACAAGATGACTTTAAGACAGAACTCACCTTAAAACCCTGGTCTCTGCAATGCTGAAAATTTTAATACGCGGGATATCTAGGAGTTTCTTCCGGCGCAACAAAGATATATTTTAATCTGGAAGGTTACTTGTTAATATTATATGAATCGGTAGTTGGAAGAAGGAAATAAATCCAAAAAATCTAATTTGTGGGAAATTAAGACAAAACTGTATAACATTTTTATTATTTACTGAAAGGAAACCATATTTTTACGGAATTTTCAGAACGGTCTTCTAATTCTTGTGTACTGCTCAGACAGTTTCGATGATACTGTATTTTTTCTGTAAAATTAAAAAAAAAGTTAGTGGATTTACTTCCTTCTTCCAACTGATGAAAAAAAAAATGACTTCGCAGTTGTAAGTGATGAGACGTAAGTATGAAAAAATCGACCTAATAAATTAAGGAAAACGCAATCAAAACCTTCAAATGAATTATATTTATGAGAAATGTACGCACAATGAACTCTAAAGCTACAAGTAAGTAATAAACTCAGATCTTTTTCCTTATACCAACTGACAGGAATTTCGCGTTAGGAATGGGCAAAACTGCTGTTATTACGCAACAGTGATAGAAAAAGATGCTATACGCAAATATCTGTTAACAATGCCAGTTTAGAAGAAAACGCATCTAAATGGGAGTCATTAATTCCCGACTTTGAAAAAGCAATGTAAAACACTATTTTAGACTAACTTATTTACCTGTATCCTGTTGTGTGTGCAGCAAAGTGATGGACTAAGGTAATTTAGTTCATATTATAACTATTAGAAAATGACCGTATGTAGTTATTGGAGTTTGAACTAACTGGTGGAGAGGGTATAGAAAACAATTAAATCAGGAAAGTATAAAACCGTGGGTACGGCGGGAAGGAGAAAGCGTAATTCAGTTTCATGGTAAATCAGTATAATATTTTAAGCGTGCTTATGTTCAGGATGTATATGAACTACAACGACAAACTTCTGGAGGTGATTCCTCACATCAAATCAAGAAGAAATTCATCTGACAAATTTTGGAAATGTGCATAGTTTCGGAGCTACACGCTATCGAAAGCGTGGAAAAATGAACTTTACAGCTTCATATTTCTATCACACGAACAGTAGAGTTTACGCGGCATGGTACCGTCAAAGACTTTAAATCTAGTCTATCCACAAATGCATATTTCAAAATTTCGCAATGGGCGCGTAAGGCATTCCCGAAAGGAATTAAAAGATGCCCTGAAATTCTCTGAAGTAAAGATGGGTCGAACTGAGCATGAATGCGACGGTTTTCCACCAGTAAACAACAATTCGTTTGCGCCAAGTCGATATTGCAAGTAAATTTCATATATCGAACGATTATTTAAGAGTAAATTATTGAAGAGTCACCACTTGCTCAATTGTATGCATTTCCTATGTGGTGCAGGTCAAGTTTGATTGTTTCATCAGAAACCTCGAAGCGTTCTGCAGGCTCACCATACGCTTAGCTGCCGTCCTGCTTTTAGGGTCTCGTCATCCAGGGCTTTGGGCAACCAATACCTGGCGGTGCGCTTATTCACAACATTATCCACAAAGGTTTTACGTATTCGGCGACTTCATCCGGCTGCGAACAAAACTACCTTAAAATTATAAACAGAAAACCTCGAACGAGCTGCTACGAAACCTCTATTTCTATTCGTCACTACCTGAGCTGTGACTGTTATGAGTGATCAAACTTTTCAGGTACTCCCTATAATTAGCCTTTCTGCGTGCACCCTTGCTGACCGATTATTTTTGGTTTTCGTGTTTAAAACAGTCAATCACATTTGTTCCCTCGTGTATGCGTATAAGTGCTAATTTCTAATTTCTATTCTCTTTGGTGTATCTTTCATTGCCCCTTATTTGATTCTGGTTGATGTTTGTTTCTTAATATTCTCCCTGATGTATATGCAATGCGTTAATATCAAATAAACATACTGTGTGTGGTTGTCTTGCTTTATCAGAGAACAGTTTTGTTTTTCCATGTTTGAGGGAATCCTTCTAATCTTCTGCCACGAGTTGTGGTTTTACAGTGTTAGAGGAATGTATTGCAAGAAACATACGACCTACCCGATGTCTCTAACCACCGAAACGGTATCGCAGGTTTCATCATGTCTATCGTATTTGTATTGTGAGAACCGAAGCCCAGTTCTTCTGTTCACACCAGTATGTTGAATTCTCTGTTTTATATATATGCAATAAAGCCTTCACCCTAGATTTAAATTGAAGTGGATAAAGAATGCACAAAAGGCTGCAGAAGCAAAATAAGGAATTTTGGAAGAAGTGAAGAAGAGGAAAAATTCAAAAATGGAAATCCTCAGTTTGAAGTGAGACCTGTGCAAAATGAGGCTTTGATTTCGAATACATCCTCAATTCGTAGGAGGATGCCACATCTTCAGTTCCTAATATAGAGCACTGGTTGATACAGCCACAGTCACAACGCTGGAATAGGTCAAGACTGACCGAGTATTGAGAAATGCACATTCAACACAATACGCTCCTGCCATCCAGTGCTGCACTGGAAAGATTTTTCCGTTGTGCGAAAGAATTTCTATCTTCCCTGCTCATTCGATTAACTGATAAAATGTCCAGAAGCAATTGCTTCTGAAAATGAACTCTCTACGATTTTGATGGCAGTTTTTTAACAGAAGTTTGCAACTCGTCTATGAACAATATATATGTTTAAAAATAAACGTATAAAGTATATCCAAAGTTGAAATGGAGAAAACTTCCGATTTTATCTGTACATCAAGCCTCTGTAGGTACAGATACAATTGATATTAAAGAGCGAAAAGCATGTGACTGGATCGGGGATCGAACCCGGGACCTTTGGGTTAAAGTCCCAATGCGCTACCAATTGCGCCACACTCAAAGGTCCCGGGTTCAATCCCCGGCCCAGTCACATACTTTTCACTCTTTAATATAAATTTATTTTTATCCTTTTCTGGCTTTCAGGTATCTCAGTTTAGGCCAAGTACATACCTTTGCATTTCTGAGCGTAAGCTTACATAAGGTGAGCGTGGGTTTGAGCGCGCTGTTTTTATACGCGAGTTTGAGCCTAAGCTTTGCTCAGTATTTGAAGGTTGAGTTTAGCTGCGCTCACTTCAAAAGTGAGTTTACTCAACCCTGTCACTAGTTTAACAACCAAACAACAATTTCACAAATATGTTTTACAGCAGTGTATAGTAAACATAACAAATACTAAACGGATACTAAATACATAATATACTACAAAGAAATACTAAATACATTTCACCTATGCAAATCTATACTTTCGTTTTACCCTTCTAAAAATAGAAGCAACGAACAACAGAAACATGCCAGAGTTAGAAATAAATCCAAAACTAATATTTTTTTAGCCTCGATGTGAAGAAGGGTAGAACTAGTTATATTTTAAAAAAACAACATAACTCAATTCCTTCGGGAAAATCCGCCATCTTGGAAAAAGAGCGACAAAGCAATTTTTTAAATGTCTCGTTTGAAAAGTATTTTAGAGCAAAATATACTATTACAAAAACCAATAAACACAAAATAATCTACAAGAAAGCTCATTTCCATTTTTCATCTAGGACGCTCAGTTTAGGCGCTAGATTTGCTTGTAGTTCTGCACGTTTTCTTTACTGCTTTGTAACACAACAGGCCAAGCAACAGTGAGCTGAAAATGGACATAACTGGCAAAAAAACAGAAGTCTTGAAAATTGGAAGTCTGACACAGTTTCATGTGCTGAGAAGTATACAGAATTTGGCTCCTGAGAGGATGCGCCTACTGTATCTTAACCAAAATCTCCCTGCAGTACTAAACCACCTGCACCTTCCCACGGGGGGCTGCGCCCCCAAAGGGGATTTGCCCCATTTATTGTAACCTACTCTTGGTAATACACCTTCAAGGAAAATTTCGTTTCTCTACTTTCAATTATTTAGAAATTGGGTTTCTGGGGCGGCCATTTTGGATCGAAGGTGACGACTTTTTGAAACTTTTCTTATATTGTCGTGACCTACTTGTGACTGTATACCTTTAAGTAAAATTTCATTTATCCAGCTCAAACGGTGTTCAAAATGGAATTCTGGGCGACCATTTTGGATCCAAGATAGTAACTTTTCCCAAATGTTTTAATATTTACCTAAACTACTCGTCATAATGCACCTTTATGTCAAATTTCATATCTCTAGCTCAAACGGTTTGGAAAATGAATTTTTAGATCCGCCATTTTGAATCCAATATGACATCTCTGGATACTTTCTGTAATATTTCAGTAACATACAAGTGATAATGTACCTTGTTACCAAATTTGATATTTCTAGCTGCAGCCGTTTAAGCTGTGTATTCTATACAACAATTGGTTCGGCGGCCATTTTGGATCCAAGATGCCGACTTTTTCAACATTTCGTAATATTTTCTTGAACTACTAGTGACAATATACCTTTAGGCCAAATTTCGTATCTCTAGCTCAAACGATATGGAAAATAGATTTCTTGCTTCCGCCATTTTGGATCCAAGATGGCGTCTTTGAATTCATTAGGTAACATTTTCGTAATCAAACAGTGATATTGTACCTTGATGCCAAATTTGATTTCAATAGCCCCAACGGTTTAGGTTTATTCAATACAAAAATGAGTTCGGCGGCCATTTTTAGTCCAAAATGGCGACCGATTTTCCTCATTAACGAACTTAACCGAGCTATTAAGCCTAGAAACAACATATAAAAATTTGGTTCAAATATCTTCAAAATTATGGCCGCTAGCGTATATATATATAATAAATAATAATAAATCACAGCCATATTCAATCCACTAGTGGACGAGGCCTCTCCCTGAAGGGATGAGTTGGTCTACTGCTCCCACGCTGACCAGACGGGTTGGGAGAGGAGAGCCGAAGCTCTCACTGTGATCGCCACTGTATTTTATTCACAGCAGCTCCCCAATTGTCCTCACGATGCTGGGTCAACACCGAAATTTTTGAGCCCCCACCGGGAATCGAACTCGGGACCGCTCGCACTGAAGTCCAGCGCGCTACCGACTAGTCTACGCAGGCGCTCTACCGACTAGTCTATATATATATACACACACACACATAGGCCTACTTAGATATTGTACCGCTCTCAATAGGTAGATTTTTCTTCGAAATCTACCTAAAAACGCAATGTTTGTGTGAAGTTAAGGAAAACAGACGTGGGGGTCAAAATTTCACGGGTGAATTCTTCCCCCCCCCCCCATTGACCAAACTATATGTGCACATGCAGCATCTCTTACATAGTAATTAAATAAACAAATACAGGATGTTTCTTTGAAGATAAGGAAAACCGACGTGGGGGGTAAAAATTTCACGGCTTAATTTTTACCCCCCATTCACCAAACTACATGTGCAGATGCAGCATCTCTTATATAGTAATTCTATGTAAGAAAATTTAACAATTTCTTTGATGTTCACTGAAACCGACAGGGGGGTAAAACTATCCCGTGAAATTTTTACCGGGGGTAAAACTATCCCGTTACACCGGATTGGGTTGGAATTGCTTTTCCAGGTGCGTGGCAAAGATGGTTGCCTTGCGTGTAGGAGAAAATGTAAAGGTGTGGTCGCTGCGCGATCTTGTTTGCGTAGCATGGCTTTACGGATTTTCCAGAAGCATGGTTCGGACGGTTTGCTTCCAGGAGGCGAGCGTTCCATGCAGCGTTTCGGAGGCGTTCCAGGCGTTTAGAGACTTGACTATTAAGTTGATTGTAGAGACGTTTGAAAGTCGGATGGCGTGTCTACTGCCATTTGCGACGAGCCCAGCGTTTCAGAGATGAGTAAAGTGATACGCCGTTCGTCGGGAGATCGTCGCTGCGTCTGGTTGATGGTTGTGGTGGTTATACGCAGTGCCGTTCGAAGTAGAGCAGTGATATTGGGAACTGCGTGATCATTTTCCTGTGCGGTAGCCGGGATCCGGAACCCTGGAGGTTAAGTATCAAGATGGCGGCGGTAGGTCTCCCAGTCAGTAATTCTTATTGATGGAGGACTAAATTTTTTCAGAAAATGTCGGTGTTCGAAAGCTGATGATCTGAATGAAGAGCGAAAGACGTTGTTGGTAGCTCGGTGACCTGTAGCTTTGCAACAATATCAATGTCTAAGGGCCACATGCACAGTCGTTCCGCGGGCTACCCACGGAAAGCCTGAGAGACCCTTGACCATTTTGTGTTGCACAGCATAGGTGTCCATTTTGGCCTGACCTCCACTCCACCTCCCCTCCAGCTCTGATCTGCCCCTCCACCTCCACTCCACTCCACATCACCCTCCAGCATGCAGTTCGCCATCCACCTCCACTCCACATCACCCTCCAGCATGGAGTTCGCCCTCCACCTCCATCCACATCACCCTCCACGTATGATCTGCCCCTCCACCTCCACTCCAGCTCTGATCTGGCCATCCATCTCCACTCCACATCACCCTCCAGCATGGAGTTCGCCATCCACCTCCACTCCACATCACCCTCCAGCTATGATCTGCCCCTCCACCTCCACTCCAGCTCTGATCTGGTCATCCACCTCCACTCCACATCATCCTCCAGCATGGAGCTCGCCATCCACCTCCACTCCACATCACCCTCCCGCACAGAGGTCACTACCATCTCCACTCCACATCACGCTCCAGCTATGATCTGCCTCTCCACCTCCACTCCACCTCCCCTCCAGCTCTGATGTGGCCCTCCACCTCCACTCCACATCACTTACCAGCACGGAGATAGCCCTCCACCTCCACTCCAGCTATGATCTGCCCCTCCACCTCCACTGCAGCTCTGATCTGACCATCCACCGACACTCCATCACCCACCAGCACGGGTCAGCAGCAGTCTTTTTCGGCAAACAAGATTAATAAACACTGGTCTGGCGAGACAAGGACAAATCAAGGACATTCAAAAGGGGGAACACAATGGCATTCTATTTTCAAGAAACAGGACGCCGCAGGTGATGATCTCTTATTAGGGGAAACTAATATAATGACTCATGCTGGTTGGTATTCGAAGCAACGCTATGACTAGTTGGGTTTGTCGTAAAGTATATGCATTTCTTAATTATTTAACATATACCAACGGAGAAGGGGAACTCACTCAAGTTAACCTGCAACGATAAATAGTTTGGCGGGTAACTAAGAAAATAATAAAAAAATAGCGGTCCACACCACAAACAATATTGAAATAAAGAAGAGAATGTAAAGAAATTCAATACAGAAGTATAATTTTCCGTTCAAATCATTATAATCCAATCATATTGTGTTTGTACCAGGAAAGTTGTGGGGTAGTTTCTATTTCTTCCATTCTATATGTTTTTTGGGGTGTTAAATCCGAATCTGATGTTTGCTAACAAAATTTCGTGACGAAACATTGAAAAAAATGCAAAAAAGTAAAAAATCTCAGTTTTGGCGGTTTTTTGCTTATAACTCGTAAAATATAAACTTTTCGTAAATAAGCTCCCTATTCAAAATGAAAATACATAACATTTCCTACAAATGTTACTATATAGGATTTTTTTCTCCAACGAATCGTTCAGGCTCAAGCGTTAGTTGAAAAGCGTATTTTGTCTGCCTCCGAAAAAAAAAAAATCCATTCCTAAATTAATTTATTAATAAAGGCTGCCATTTAGTGAATTCCTCCCAGTTGTCTGCTCATACCTTATTTAGATCGTATATGTAAAGGTACAGGTCATTTTTTTTTTTTTTTCAAAAATTACATACTGCTGAAGTTATTTAATGAAGTCGGCAATTGTACAGATTCAGTTACAAAAAAGTTTAAATTTCAACGAAAAATCTTTAACAATTATTACATAATTATTGTTATATGATTATATATTACATTATTATATATACAAAAATTATATGAGCCGTTGTCGTTTAGAGGGTCGTGGCTGAGGTTCATCCAAGGCTTATAGAAGCTATAGAAGGAAAGAGGGCTTACAAACCAGACCGGGCATTTATAAAATCATTTGGGGAGGCCGGGAGAGAATAAATAAAATGAAAAGACGTATAAGACGGGAATTCCTTTTTTTTTTCTAGTTCTGGAGATGACATAACAGTTCAACTAGCGCTTGGGCACCGAACGGTTCGTCGGAGAAAAAAAAAGAAAAAAAAAACAAATAGTAAAATTTGTAGGAAATTTTATGTAGATCCATTTTGAATAAGGAGGTTCTTTACGAAAAGTTGATAGTTTCCGTGTTATAAGCAAAGCACCGCCAAAAAATGATTTTTTTTTTCATTGATGCGTCACGAAATGTTGTTAGCAAAACCTCAGATTCGGATTCAGCAATCAGCACCCCAAAAAATATATTTATTTATTTATTTATTTATTATTAAGTTTCAGATACAGCTTGAGTTGCCATTTTAGACAGAAACAAAATAACAATGCAACAAACTAAATAACTTCACTACAAACTAAATAACATGAAATTAAATTTTAAACAACACATAACACAGCAATTTATATAAAAAACATAACGATTATACTACACAACAGGAATAACTCACATATTTGTATTTAGCGTTCGATGGAAAGTGTTTTCAGATCCGAAAATATCAATATTTGAATCAAGGTTATTGTACATAATTACTAGTCTATGGAATAAGGAGCGCTGCAGTATACTTAGACTAGGCGTGGCACAATGAAGGAGGTTATTATTTCTGGTTATTCGCAACGGAACACGGAAGTAAAATTTAGATATCAACTCTTCAGTTCTAAGATTACCGTTAAGTATCTTGTATAAATACATCAAATCTGCCAGCTTGCGACGAGAAGAGGGTACGTGGAGACCAAGAACGGATAATAACTCTGGTTTGCTTAAGCTACGTACTGATGGTATTCTTCTTTTGACTATAGCAAGAAAGAAGTTCAGAACGGAATCAATATGAGATAGATTAGAAATACTAGCCATGTTCCAAATTGGGGAGCAATATTTAATTTTAGGGGAGATGAAAGCTTTGTAGAACATACTCAATGAATGGAGGTCCTTAATTTCTGTAAATCTATAGAGAAGACCAAGTAAGCGCATAGAACTATTAGTTACAGAAGTCACGTGATCAGCAAATAGAAGTTTTTCGTCAAATACCTCTCCAAGGTCCTTTTGAGAAGAAACTTTAGCAATAGGATTATCATGAATTATATAGGCAGATGGGATTTGATTCCTCTTTAATGAAATAGTAAGAAAAGAAGATTTTGAGGGATTTATTTTCAAGTTCCACGCATCACACCAGTCCAAGAGGTCAGAGATGGAATTTTGGAGATCAGCAACATCCTGTAATGATCTGATTTCTCGAAATAATTTACAGTCGTCAGCAAAAAGAAGAATTTTGGTTTCAGATGACGAGAGATAAGATGGGAGATCGTCCATATATAGAAGGAAAAGGAGAGGGCCCAAAACACTACCTTGAGGTACACCAGAGAGAACGGGAACAAAATTAGATGATGATCCAGAAAGAACAACACGTTGTTCGCGGTCAGTGAGATAGTCTCGCAATAATGAAAGGAAGTTACCATGGATATTGAATCGGTGAGTTAATTTATAAAGAAGAAGATTACAATCAATTCTATCGAAAGCCTTACTAAGATCTAGATAGATGACATCAAGTTGTGTGTTATTGGACAGGTATCGGGTATCATCAGAGAGTAACAAGGACAGGTTTGTAAGAGTGGAACTACCAGGAAGAAAGCCATGTTGAGCAGAGTCTAGATAGGGTGAGACAAAATTATAAAGTCTATCTTTGATGATTCTTTCACACACCACAGATAAAATAGATAAAAGAGAAATGGGTCTGTATGAAGAGACATGGGTCTTATCTCCAGATTTCAGAATGGAAGAAATCAAAACTACCCCACAACTATCCCGCTAGGGGCCTTTTTGAGCACAAATTGACTGTATTGTTACCTGACTGAGGAGAAACCCGGGTAAACACCTCAGTCAGGATGGTCGGCCGCTGGGATCGAATCCGGAACATCCCGAAAGCTACACTAACGATCTACCAACTTTAACCATTATTTGGGTTCGTCTACGTTTTGTAGTGGTGGAAACTTCTCTACTCTAAATACATTTTTCCACCGTATCCCCACCTCGAAGTGTATTCATCTTCAAGAAAGGGATGTGTTTAACTAGTAAAACATAGTAGGTTGATTTTAAATATGACATTGATACATGAACAAGAACTATGTTTCCAGACCCTCAGCGGGTATTGAACCTATGACCATGTGAGAACTGAAGATGCAACTACTTAGATATACGATCATTACTGAGCAAGTTCGAACTACATTTTCATCTGTAACGCTGCTAGATTAAAACATTAGTCAGGATTGTCCACCACTGGGTTCGAACCCACGACCTCTGGAATGCTACATGAACAAGCCGTTCCGTCATCTCATAGACGATCTTCACCATTCCGCTATCTCCAGCTATTCCAACATTGGCCTTGTGTTACCGTAAGAAAGAACATTAGTCAGGATGATCGTCCAAATATCATCATTGTATCATCTCGGGAAATGAGTTAAATTCACGTTGAAAAATCTGAGGACACAACGTATCATACTGAACTATAGAAAAGTCTGTAAACACACAAACATACAAAAAAAAAAGTTTGTCTTTATATGAAAGTAACAATGAAATATTGTGTGTCTTTATATGAA
>JAGDQP010050290.1:0-14281 GCA_022664845.1 Lepisma saccharinum | reverse complement strand
AAAAATTTCGGTGTTGACCCAGCATCGTGAGGACAATTGGGGAGCTGCTGTGAATAAAAGACAGTGGCGATCACAGTGAGAGCTTCGGCTCTCCTCTCCCAACCCGTCTGGTCAGCGTGGGAGCAGTAGACCAACTCCTCCCTTCGGGGAGAGGCCTCATCCACTAGTGGATTGAAGATGGCTGTGATTTATATATAGTAGGATGAAAGCGGACGATGGAGCTCTCTTTTATTCTTGATTTTTTATAGGTAAACAAGGAAAACTGCGGATAAATCTATCACTTTTCTCTTGCAAGTATTCTCAGTCCTTCAGGAAGATCTCTTTTTCTTCTTGCAATAGATAAACGAAGATGTCTGTTTGGTTTGTCCCTCACAAATCTCTGTCGAAAGGTCCGCATTACCACTACCAGCACAATACTTTCCTTCTCACAGAAACCATCCAAATACACTGCTAAAACAGAAAACATGAACTAAAGAAGTCATAAATTTTACCATTGCTCATGTTTGGACTTTAAAGTTTCCCTTGTTTACGATGATTTCCTTCCTCCCCGCCCCGTTAAGAAGTTTTCAAAAGGACCGGCTCCCGCTGTGAACGAAAGTGGGATGAGGAGTGACCATAGTGTCATCTAGCAGTTAAGTAGCTAACTACGTGAATACGAAAAGATCAGCTTTTCTGATTTCTGTCGATTCAATAATGAAGGATATAATTTCTAATCGATTGTGTAATGAATGTCTTTGGAAACAGCGAAAAATAGCACAATAACGCAAAAATATAAAGATAGTACTCCATTCTCAAAAAAGTCCGAAGCTTTTAGCTCTTTTCCTTAATGAAATAAAACAGAAAACGTTTTCCTCTAATTTTGATCATTTTCTTATGGGAATTTGGATTATAGTTTTCCGTATTTATAAAAAGAGAATACCACGTACAGCGTTCAAATTGTACCTTCAAAATGAGATGCATCATATTGATGTCGTTATTAAGTCATTTTTGCGAAAGAACGGAATGAAACCATGATTTGACTAAAAATGTGTGAGAATCCATGTTAAATTGAACATCAGTTTTCCGACCGCTGCGGCTAACTCCGTCTCACTCTTAAGAGACACTGATTATGCTGCTCGAGCGTCTTTCTGTGCTGATTTTCTCACGTTAATGGAAGAGGATGGGTTCGCCGAAAGGTTACGTTACAGTGATGAAGCGGTGTTTCACCTTTCTGGGAATGTGAATAGACACAACGTAAGGATCTGGGAAACTGATAATCCCCACGCAGTTGTGGAACACCAACGCGATTCACCCAAGGTGAATGTGTTTTGTGCCATTTCCCCTGACAAGATTTATGGGCCCTTTTTCTTCCTTGAACCTACTGTGACATGACATGTTTTTCTTGATATGCTGCAACAATGGCTCCTTCCACAGCTCGAAGAGGATAGTGCAGATTTCATTCTTCAATTGGATGGTGCCCCTCCGCATTACCATGGCAGCGTTCGGGATCATCTCAATGAGGCATTGCCACAGCGCTGGATAGGCCGTGTATCTCAGGAGGATCGAGTTCTCATTCGTTGGCCACCTCGTTCCCCCGATCTGACCCCGTGTGATTTCTTTTTGTGGGGTTTCATAAAGGATCGTGTTTACGTACCACCACTTCCAACAACATTGGGTGACCTTCGCGCCCGCATCACAGCAGCCATTGCAGAGATTGACCGTGACACACTACACAAGGTTTGGCAGGAGATAGACTATCGGCTTGATGTGTGTCGTGTTACGCGAGGTGCTCACATAGAGCACTTGTGATGTGACTGAAAAAAACTTTGAGAGTTACCCTTCTTACCACATGTATTACATTCAGATATGTTCATTATATTTCACAAAATAAATTTATGAAATCGGGTACATCATTTTGACTTACCCTGTATATTGTAGTTATCATTCAATTCGTAAGATGGCATTTCAAACTGTAGATGCTTATTCAACTAAACAAATAAGCATTACTCAAAAGCACAACTAGTTGTGCACATTTTAAGTAAACATATATTTATACTCCATAAGCTAAGGATGAAATCTGAAGTTTGTTGAGTTGCTCCGCAAATTTTTTAGATATATTTTCCATTTTACATAAATGGAAACCTAACCATGAGTAAAAAAAATGTATACGTAGGCTAACTAAATGTACATCGACATTGATTCTCCTTGACTCTGGCAATTGAATATGTATTTTTGACATTTACAGATGAGAGTTAAACTTGTATAAACGAACTTCATTCGATATTGATTTCCCTGTTAAAAAGAGTTCATATTTTAAGAAAATATATATATATGAGCTTGTTCCATCAGAAAGCTCAGATAATGCAAATTTAGTCATTAATTGCAAACATCTTACCTTGTGGCACCGTATTCACTCCTTCAACCACTGACTTTAGACATACACGCTACGTCTTTGATAGTTTATCATCTACTTATTTTATAATCTTGAAACTAAGAGGCATATCGTACTTTTTCTTCATTAGGTATTTTCTCTATAATTACCCTAGGAGCATAGAATATCGGCCAAATACTGGGACAGTAACGGCCAATATAGGACGAATACTGGGGCAGTAACGGCCAATATAGGACGAATACTGGGGCAGTAACGGCCAACATCGGCCGAATACTGGGGCAGTAACTGCCAACATCGGCCGAATACTGGGACAGTAACAGCAACATCGGTCGAATACTGACACAGTAACGGCCAATATCGGTCGAATGCTGGGGAGTAACGGCCAATATCGATCAACGTTGACCCAGTTAGGCCCGATATCCTGTGCTGTTAGCGTAGGCTATGGAGGTATTTTATTTAAATTAATTGTAAAAAATAATAATAAACTCTTGAAATACGTACTTTTCTTAAACAATTCGTACTAAAAAGTAAAAAATAATTTTGTTTATGCATGACTAAAAAGAAAAGCATGGAAGCGCTCTCATATACAGTCACTATAAATTCTTGACTCGCCGAGAGGAGAAAGAAGTGACTCAATACGTCCAGGCCCAAAGTTGAACGCAATATATTCTTCTAAATAAAGTTTATAATTAAAGTCCTTAAAGAGGGTTGTACCTACCTATGTTTGTCTATTCCATAATATTAATTCTTGACAATGAAGTTGTTACATGAAAGAAAAAACTCAAAGCGGATCATAAAATTTGCTGAAATCCACTGGCTACGGCTTTGCTTCTGATTTGCTAAACCACCTTATGTGTAGAAATTGCCACGTAAAATTTTGGTCCTAAGGCTTTGAAGTTACGTAAGTTTCAAAACATTTTTTCCTTTATTGATATTTCTCGTTTTGGTCTGACTGTCATCCTTCAAAGTATGAGAATTATTTTTGAAACACCCTGTACACAGTTTGTGGAGAAACGTTTTATCAAGTGATTCCTCCAGAGGGGGTTATTGCTCCCCAAATTCTCGAGGGTATTTCCAACTTAAATCTTTTTACTGAAATAATCGATAGAAACCGTGCAAAAATCCACTTACATCCTCCTAATTTTGAATGTACACCTCCCCCAAACTTAATTAAAATCCTGGCGGAATCCCTGATTTTACCTATTCTCGTAAGTAGAATAAACTATCGAGTTCGCTTTCCAAAATTTTATTGTTTCTTATCTTTTGCCCGGTATTGTTTACAAACATGAAAAACACAGGGAGTTGGTTCTCAAACCTCTTAAAAAGTTCATTTGTTTTGCGTGATGTTATATATTTTTAGTTTTTGAAATTTACGCGGAAGTTTAAACACTAAAACAGTTTATTTTACATTTTAAGAAAATGTTTTGAATGAGTTCCTCTTACAGCAAGATCAGAAATTGTAATGTTAGAAGTTGTGTCAAATCCGCCGTGTCGATTCCGGTGCGTGATCTCAACGTGTCAATCTCGCTGCACACATATGTGAGAAACTAGAAAAATGTTTTGCATTGCTATAGAAAGCAATTGGTGGAGGAAGAGATACAACTAGAATGGTCTCCGTCATAGCCTTCTGCTTTAACCAGGGATTCTCCCAAAACTCAGCCTCCCAAAAAAATTTCTCTAGTACACCCCAACTTTAAAACTTTTACGGTTTAAAATTGATGGAAACCATGCCAAAATCTTCTTATTCCTCCTCAATTTAGCCTTTACAGCCCCCAAACTTAAAATCCTGGAAGAGTCCCTAGCTTTAAAGTTAATGTAGATTCTCCAACAAAAGATGGCAGCACTGCCTCCGTATATGTCTAATGTATTTTTATCATTGCACGAAATTTCAATGCTGCTCCTACAAAACTTTCAGGGAAGAAAGTTCATAACCAATTCAAGAATTCGATCAATGCCGATTTTAAATTTTCCTTTTTCTTCATTGTTGAAAGAGCTTCATTGTTATAGGTTTTGATATTCATAACAACAATCAAGCGATTTCAACAATGAAGAAAAACGAAAATAGAAAATCGGCATTGATCGAACTCTTGAATTGCTTATTAACTTTTCTTCCCTGATTTCTCTAGGCTTGAATTTGTAGGAGCAGCATTGAAATTTTGTGCAACGATATAAATACATTAGCTGTGCTGCCATCTTTTGTTGGAGATTGTTGCTTTACATTGATCTTAATCAACTGATCAATGAAGAACGCAATAAGTTTGTATCGGTTATCAGTGTACTGCAGAAGTTCGATGCATAAATAAGTGAACCAGATTGTATGAAAACGTGTTGTGATTAAAATTTGCACGGAAACAGAAACTGACTAATTTAAAACTATAAGAAGTGCACTAAAGTAGCAGACTTGTCTTAGCAGCATATAATCCTTACTCCGTAATATTGTCAAGAAGTCGCTCCAATCTTCTTCTTCCTAGTTTTCTTCAAGCATACTATCTTCAGTTCCACATATCAACAGTTTTCGATTCTCTTTTTCTTCACTACTTCCAGTGTTGCTTGTTTTATCATACTTCGTCATAACGAAGGTTTTGTACTCAAATATTTTTCAATCTCCTTCAGATCCACATATCGGAAAGCTCTAATTTGCCCATCTTTTCTACAGAGCAATTCACAGATCAAGTACAAGTGTACCTTCAACTCTTCTAAGTGTGAGCATTTGCCTTCGTTGTGCATATTTATTGGATTTAAGCGTGCTTTGGTGTTGTATTCAGTGTTGTAATTGGACACTTTCATCCTCACGGGGTGGGGTGGGCCTTGCTTAATGTGGGGAAGAACTTTAGTGTCAAGAAAAGTATTACATTTTTTTAGGACTTACGGGATAATGAAATTAACCGAAGAAATTTGGAATCTTCGGAAGATGGATAGTTCCTGGATTCGTCATTCCTTGTGTGAAAGACAGAACAAGGGAACGGAAAACCCGTGAATGAAATAGACCTGCCCAACAGTCACTAGCAATCTTGTTAATAGCCTTGCGTTAATGATCTATGAAAAGTTGGATCCAAGTGTACCTGCTTATTTAGTGCAAGTATGAAGCTTTTAAAACATGTTCCTGTTGAGAAATAAAGTGTATACGGTAGATGAAGTACAGTACAAGAATAAAAAAGTTAGAAAGAAAAGAAATAGGATAGGGGGGAAAAAAAGAAGTGAAAAACCATAAGAAATGAAATTGATAGATAGAAAAAGAAAAAACCGAAGCGAAGAAGTGATAAAGAAACATCATAAGGAGAAAGTTGTAATAAGCACAGGCGACAAGAAGAAATGAATGCAGAAAGATCTAAGATGAAAGGTTGTTGTTGTCAAGCTGAAATGTGGACAGCAGGAGTGGGGTGAAGAATATCAAGTGAATAGCCAGTGGAAACACTTAAAATAGTGGTATAGAGTTAGTCGGAGCGAGAGGTCAAAAACAAAAGGTAAGAAGTTAATAAAAAAACACGAATTGAACAGGACAACATATGTATTACGTTATAAGCGTCGTGTTAGTTTTTAAATACGACAGAAAGTATTCAAGAAGTCCTTTTTTTGTTTTTATTCTTTCAATGTTAAGAAGAGTTCACAAATTGCGGGTAATCTTCAGTGCCCTGGAGCGGCGGCGAGTGCTAGATTAAAGGGCATCGTGAGTCTTCCCCCCGTTCGTAATGAAATTGATTAGAGACAGGCTTGTTATCAAAGGCGGCTGCCGGCGTCTCTATCCCAGGTGATGGATTACATCAACTCTCCCTCTTCTCCCCACCTTCCCCTATTTTACCCCCTCTCTCTCTCCATACACACACACAAACACCTCATACTACCTGATCTTTCGAGCACCCTTTCTCTCTCTCTCTCTCTCTCTCTCGCCGCACATTTCCCCTTTCCACACAGCCACCCACTTTGAAGTATTCTTTTGATGCCTGTACAGAGGTTGCCAGGTGTTCGAGTTTTGTCGGTAAATATTTTTTTTTCTTGGACAAGTGCAGGATAATATAAACAACCGTGTTATTTTTTTTCTCTTATTTTATTCCACATCGTACTTCAATGGAACTCTGATTGTCATTATTTTTATTCTGATTCGACTTCATTAATTACGTACTACGTAGAAAATATTTGCAAAAAAAAAAAAAAAATAACCATCAACATACTACCAAATTCTAGCTGCATATAAATTCACTCATGTATCCGGTGGGTAAGTTGAGTAGTAAAGTTTCTGTCTTGAAATAAAGGGGTTCTGAGCTCTATACCCGTGGTAACACAAGTGCTTCGGAGCCCACTTCATACTGTAGTTCCTCGCCTTTAGAATGTCAGCTTTATCTAATGGAACGCAATTGCAAACTAACATCGGTTCACCTACCTCAAGGATCTTTTGGTTATAAGCCTGCCTCTGTGCAGAAAGCCCCTCGTCATCATCATCATCCAGTTATGTATCTGTTCTCCAAAGCCGCCACGTTTTACGCTCAAAGCCAAAGATCGTCATATTTTAAGTTCACTCTAAACATGTTTCAATCGTCCCACATTCTAACTTATATTTCTTTGAATACACTGTTAAAAAAGTAATATATGGGCAATTCCAGCCGTAAGTACCCAGTCCTCGTAGCCGAGGTGGTAATGTCACGGACTTCAGATCGGCAATGGGTAGGAACGCGCGTTCGAACCCCGCGGCCGACCATCCTGATTGATTACCTCCGTTTCACCAGGTGAATGCCAGGATGGTACCTTAAGTAAGGCCTTGGCCGATACCTTTCTCATCCTCTCCCTTACCTTATCTCGGCGTCAGCCAAAGATGTCTGATGGCTACGAATAAATTCAAATTCCAGACATATTTGTAAGAAATGAATTTCTTTTTTTTTTTCCTAGGAGAACTGTTATTGACATACTGACAATTTAATTTCTCACACATAGATATATCACACTTTTTGTATAGTACCAACGTAGTATTTTATCACTAACTTCTATTAAAAAGTATAAATGAAGTCTACACTCATATTAATAAAAAGTGGCCTATGGATATTTTTTTTTTCTGAAAGTTGAACAATTTAGCAACACTGAACTCTTAGACGTATATGCCAAGAACAACATACAGAATGCTTCTTTCAAATTTGCATGGAATATTCGACATTGTACAGCTACTTGTCGGCAATCTTCTATGAATTGAGTGTACAAAAAATGTTAAAAAGCAGTAAGCTTACTAAATAATAAAAAGTTGACTTATTAAGTCAGTATTATCAATATACCTTATGCGTACAATATATAATTTTTTTTTTTTTTTTTTTTGAAATCTGGATATTTACACAATGCCGTCTTAAATTTCACGTTATGCCTTTATAGTTTTTTAACGTATCTCTTCTGTCTTTAGTTTCTAAACCGATGTTATTTAAGAAAAATAAATGTTATTTCAGTGATTGTTCTCTAATTTGAAATTTGATTTTGAGGTGACACCTGGAATGGAATTTATGACATGTAATGAAACTAACAGAAATTTTATATCTTTTTTAAAAGGAAAATTGCAGATAATCAGTTCAAGGTTTTAGAAACGCCGATAGCTAAAATAAGAAGTAGTTATTTGAAAATGTAGAAAGTTGAAAAAGTCGCCATCTTGGATCTAAAATGGCCGCCAAACCCATTGTTGTATAGAATACACAACCTAAACGGTTGGAGATAGAAAAACGAAATTTGATATGCCGCGGTACACCATCACTAGTAGGTTACGAAAATATTACTAAATGTCTCCAAAGGATGTCATCTTGGATAAAAAATGGCGGACCCCAGAAATTCATTTTCAACACGGTTTGAGCTAGAGATACTAAATTTGGCATAAATATGTATTATCAAGAGTAGTTTTGAAAAATGTTACAACATTCTGAAGAAGTTGTGATCCATCTTATATTCAAAATGGCCGCCAATAATATGCTACACCGTTTGAGCTAGAGATATGAAATTTGGCATAAAGGTATATTATCAAGAGTAGTTTAGGAAAATATTACAACATTTTGAAGAGGTCGCCATCTTGGATTCAAAATGGTCGCTAAAACATTTCTAACACCGTTTGAGGTAGAGAGACGAAATTTAGCATAAAGGTGTATTAGCAAGAGTAGTTTAGAAAAATATTACATTTTGAAAAAAGTCGCCATCTTATATTCAAAATGACAGCCTCAAAACATTTTCCACACCGTTCGTTCTACATATGACACTAGTTTCTCCCATTCCCTTTCAATCGAAAAGAATGTCATTTTCACGGTGACGGGCTAATTGATTAGTCTAAAAAATTTATCCATGTTCTTGTTGTATATTTCTAAAACCAAAGTAAATCACAACATTTTAAAAAAAGAACTTTGATTTTGCAAGATTCAAAGTGACTTCATATGCCATTTTAGCGAATGCTTAATTATGAATTTGAATTTTATATATGGCCTTTAGTCTCTATGGCTCAGGCCGGGATAGGGGAAGGAGGGGATAGGATTCGGGAAGATGTCGGCCAGGGCTTATATTGAAGATGTCATCCCGGCATTTGCCTGGTGTGACTGAGAGGAAACCTTGGAAAAACCTCAGTCAGGAAGGTCTCCCACGACCTCTCAAATGCTACGCCAACGCACTACCACTGAGCTACGACGGCTCGGTGTTTAATTATGGAAATTATACGTAAGTATATTTGCAGAACTTCATACTAACGATCAACAAGGTTGAACCCAATGTGGAGCCCGGGATTATCTGAATTATAGGACAGCAAAACTCTGTCGGAAATGGAACCCAACACTCCTATTTTTACGGCTGTTTCAACAGTAACACTACAAAGACTTCTCAATATGGCATTTCTCATATGATAGTTCATGAAACGTGCTTTCGAGTGACTCATAACATGTTCTGTTGTCTATTATGATGATTTCTATACAAATTAAGCTAACACGTAATTAGACTTTCAAGTAGTAAAAACAGATGTCCCGCCCAGCACCAGAATCAATGTAGGTAGCAGGTCAACACTCGACTACACATACTTCCGTTTGAATGACGCTTTAACGTGAGATGCTATCTGGTCTGAAAATCATGATCACCAGCTCGAGAGAGGGTTGTCGGAATTAGGACAACGGACATTGTCAAAATAGGGCGCAGTTAATTTATTGTAGATGAATATTAACTAGATACAATACATACAACATATTACGTACATAAACTATTAGTATGTAGTTCTGCTCTTCAAAGCAGTAAGGTTGCAGATTTCAAGTGCTATATTATAAGCCTACGTAAAACAAACCTCTTATGTAGGAAGAAATGGATTAAAGAAACCTGTCCATTTCGAATTTTTCGTAGTAGGAGCAACTTGGAGGACCACACTTCACAGAACAACTATAAATATCCAGACAAACTGTATCACTTGTCTGGGTGATCGCCTCCTATCCTCTAACCGTTCTCGACTAGCAACGTGGTCGGAACATCTTCCTGTATACTCAGCTAGGAACGGGATGGTATACTTCCTTCCATTTTTTTTTTTTTTTTATATAGCAACGTTCCTGGTGTGTTATCCTTCTGACCCGCATACTCAATCGGCAATAGACTGGTGCGCCACAAACCTCGAACCTACCACACTTAGTCGGCAATAGACTGGTGTGACTCAGCCTCGAACCCACCACACTCAGTCGGTAATAGACTGGTGTGACTGAGCCTTGAACCTACCACACTCAGTCGGCAATAGATTGGTGTGGATTCTCACTTCCAACTCCGCTTATCCGAGGCGTAAGCTCGAAGGAAGAGTAATAGTTATATCACTCTCAATAACTTGTAAATAGTCTTATACATGACAGTCATCTTGTACGCTTTTAGAATAAACTGATAATGGGCGAAAACACATTTTCGGGTGTATCCTTAAATTCTACCTAAAGGCACATTTTGACTGTAATCCAGGAATATCAAAGGAATATTACGATATAGACTCGACATATTACACCATTTGTGCAAAACAACACCGACAAACCTACCTCACGAGATTACTGACATGAAAATAAAACAAAAATGATAGACCATCGAGGGAGCACAAATACATAGCTTCGGAGCTATATAGCCTGCCGAAAGTATGGGAAAATGAACTTTAGAGCCTGATATTTCCAACGCCATTAACGGTAGAACTAAGGCGGTTTGTTACTCTCAAAGGCTTCAAACCCGCTCTTTCCTAAAGTGTACACTCCAAAATTGTGCAATTGACGCACGAGGGATTCCCCAACGGAAATAGGGAATTCCCAAAAATTTTCTGAAGTAAATATGGTCCAAATAATCATGAATGGGACTACCTTCCAGCAAGTATCAATAATTGATTTGCGGCAAGTTAATATCTCAAAACGAAAAATTCTTTTGCAGGAAGATTTTGCAAATAGAAAAGCGTGGTTGCATAACAAGGAGGTGTAAATTACATACTGCATTTCAACATTTGTTGTACTTTTTATCCGTAAATTAGACTCATTGTTCGATTCGATGTTAATGATCACATTTATGATCAGTACCCATGCGGAAAGTCGTCTTATTCGTCCTTATTTGGACCAATTTTTGCTCCAGCTGAGAATAATACCCTACTTTCTATGGGGGATCCCTTGTGCGTCAATTGCACAATTTTGAAGTGTGCACTTTGGAAAGAGAAGCTTTGTAGTCTTTGAGGGTACCATACCGGCTTAATTCTACCGTTAATGGTATTGGAAATATCAAGCTCTAAAGTTCATTTTCCCATACTTTCGGCAGGTTATAGCGTCGAAGCTATGTATTTGTGCACCATCGATATCCATATATGGAGTCTCCATCTTTTATGATTCATTGACACAATTAGGCCGATAATTTAGACATTTCTTGTAGCAATGGAAAAGCCTTTTTTCTTAGCTGCGGACGAACAGATTCGATAACTCCCTCCTTACAGGTAAAGTACTCCGTCAAACATTCCAAGAGCTTAAAACCAAAAGGAACTAGGTTGTGGAAATTTGGTCGGAATAAAAATAACTTGCATGCCTAATTCAAGTCTTCTTTCATTGTAGTATTTCTCCGCAAATCTGGGTTATTTTGATTTCTGTGAGTAATCTTAGAAAGTGAATAAGCCTGCTGATATATAGTAGATAGACCTATCATATGCAGTGATACTGCACTGCACAAAGTAATTATTATCAATTTATAACTTATTTTGTACGTTATTAACACTTTTTATGGTAAGTTAACGCTTTTATGATAAGTTATTAGAACTTTTATGGTAAATTAATAACACTTGTGGTAAATTATTAACACGTTTATGGTAAATTTTATGGTAACTTATTAGCAATTTTGGGTAAATTATTAATACTTTTGATTGTAAGTTATTAACAGTTTGTTGGAAAGTTATTAACACTTTTATGGTAAGTTATTAACGCCTTTTATGGTAAATAATTAACACATTTTATAGCAAGTAATTAACAGTTTTTGAGCAGTTAGTTCTGGTTGATATTTGTAGGGAGAAGGATGGTAAATTATCTGGCACGTTGCTTTCCGTGGTATACCTGTCTCATATATTGAGCAGAGTTTGCTTCATTCGTTGAGCTCTTTAGGTTTGAACCATTGGCCCCTAAGATCTCGAAAACTGTGAAAGACACAGAACAATTTCCCTTTAGTTATAAACATTAGTAGAAGATTTTCGGCTATAAAAATCAAGGTTATGTTTTGGATGTACACTGAAGAAATGTTTAGCTGCGCTCAAATAGTTGAAACCTTTGATGTCTGACGTCTAATAGTCACAGACGCTAAATTTGACATAGTAACCTACCTCATGAGTATATGGTTTTAGGCGATAGAAATTGCAAGTCACGTGCTGATTGTACACTAAAAAAATATTAAAACTCGGAGATCGGTCAACTTCAGATTCTTTTGTAAACATTAGAAGTTCCAACGCAAACCAATTTTCTGTGGTGTCGCTGATACCTCTAAGACTAGCAACCGAAACTCACTGTTTAATTTCTTTGACCACTCTGAAAGCTTTCCTAACGTTCTTCCAGGAGAAGAAACTATTTGTCGCCCAATTTGGTTTATTTCTATATTACTGATACAAATAGGTGTCCTACATATAAGATTTTATAATTTCTTTATGTATCTGGTGACAGTGTTGTACACTTTATCTTCTTTTTACAGATAGTACAGAAGGTTGTTTCTCATTGTTGTGTACTTGTTTCAGATCCACTTCCGCTGACTTGTATCATTACATCAATTTAATTCATCCTATCTCTCTCACAAGGTAACTCTGCAACTTTCCCACCTCGAATCGCCCCCAAATTTGCACGAAGAATGCGGTGTAGCACAGATAGAGCACAGACGGAAGCTTTTGTTTCGAAAATTGTCTGAATGTCCATTCAAAGTGTGTGTCGATATCTAGGGTAAAGACAAGAGCACCGGAATGCATGCAACCCAATCGTCACTCACGTGATGCAGGTTGCATAGTATAACAAAACCTTGCCCATTTGAGACCCTAATAACTTCGGGGTATATCGTGTGCTACCTATAATAAGTACTTACAAGAAGATAACGGGATAGATATAAACAATATGACAAAAACGGGTATACGCTCTACATTGATTCAATGTGAGAGAATAAACTACTAAATTTCAACCTTGTGGAAATCATATTAAAGTCTTTGTTTTGTTCTGTGTGATTGGGTTTATACATTTTTATTCTACCTTGTGGAAATTGTATTAATGTCTTTCTTTTGTTTTATGTGATTTTTTTATTTAACCTTGCGGAAACTGTATTAATGTCTTTGCTTAGATCTATGTGACAGGGTTTAAAATGTGCTCTTTTTTTTGTTCTATGTGATTGGGTTTATATACATTTTTGTCATGTGTCTAATTTCTATTATTTCCTTATGTAATGGAAGACTGTAAATAGGAATTAGCCTATTGTTTTCCTAATAAATAAATAAGCTTCCTTTTTTAAATTTTTCTTCTTCACATTTCGTTTATTCAGCCTCGCTCAGTTTTGCATCGAAAATTCTTTAATATATCTCTAGAAAAGTGACGAATTTGCGTTCGTCATTTACCTAAACGTAGATAAAGCAAAACGTTATCAACAAGAAAGCTCAAATTCTTCTATCCTAATTCCCACCAGTTTTGCTACTCGTTTCCTAGTACTAAAAAAAATCATTGAAATACTCTAACGTGCGTGAAAAGCTGAACCAAATTTTAAACAAGTGCTCAGATTCATTAAAATGTGCAAAATATGTTTTAAAAAGGTAATGAACTATGCTTTAGACATAAATAAGTCCATCCTGGGCACAAGCTAGCCTAAAACGATATGCTATATGACCCCCTTCCCTATTCAAATTCTCGACCGAAATCCAATATGGCGGCTTTCAAGATGGCCGCCATGATTGAAATTTCTCTAATCAGGTGGCCTCCTACTGTCGCTACACGTATTCGCATAGCACTTTTGTTTTCTGTTGCACGGGTCTACAATATTCGAGTGGGAGATTAAAATGGGACACCCTGTATAATGAAAAGATTAGATGTAACAACAAAACACCCAAAATGCATGAGAAAACAATATGTATAGCAATAGTTACATGTGAGAACATTACTCTCTGTTCTTTCGAACGAATGCGAGTCGACCGGGCCGATGGTATATCAGACATACCTATCAACGATTCTTGCTAGAATTTTATAAAGCGCTTTTCGGTGGTAAATACCGAGAAACCTCGGCCGTAAGTAGAAGCCAGGACCGATAATTCAGTCGGGATAACTCAAAACTAACTAACTAACTAACTCTATGGCTTATGGAACTCGCAAGTTCATCGCCGCAGTAACAAACGTTCGCCATTGGATTCTATCCTGGGCAGTATCAAGCCAGTTTTCATCACGAACACCTACTTCTCGAAGATCTCTTCTAATATTGTCCTCCCAA
>JAGDQP010050289.1:0-14281 GCA_022664845.1 Lepisma saccharinum | reverse complement strand
AAGAGTACATGCTTGGAGACCGGTCTAGAATTTTTACTGTTACTTCTGACGTACATTCCAACCCGTTTTCTCCCTTATCCTTCACGGTCATTTCGAAGGAGGGAATAATTTTCAGTGTTACCAAAGAATAATGAAGGGAGGGTTTGAGCCAACTTTCACTAATTCCGGCTACGTTGACAGAGAGGGGAAAGAGATTCTCAGATGCTGCGTGGAAATGTTCGAGTAGACTGTGCGTTTATCTTGCTGTGCATTGACATGTACAATACACGTGTCCTGCGAGTGCCAATTCGTTTTTTAAGAATATCGGTTGTCGACAAGCTGTTGGAAAGAACGGTTGAGGGAGAAGGTCCTTAGCTTCCAATGACTGCATGTGAAAGTGAGAGGAAGGGGATATTGGCTACACTGTGTTACAGTACATGCGACTGTGTTACAGTTTATAAGTTTTCAAGAGGAAAAAAGAAAGTAGAGTAGTGTGCACCATTATAATTTCTGTGTACTGCGTTAGTTTTCAAACAAGGAGCAGAAAGCTATACCTCATGAGTGAAGTATTGTTGATGCTTTGTATTTGGAAATGTTTATTATTGAAGTCATCCCATTTCAAAGCGATTGAAAGAAAAATAATTGGGAAAACATGTTAGAGATGTGGTACTTTCTCTAGAGCTTGGAACATACTTATTAGAGCTACATGAAATACATGGTTGCATCCGATACTGCTCAAAAGTATCTGATACAGATACTCGATACTTGTCCAAAAAGTATCTATTATGGTACTACGATACTGAGACAAAAAGGTATCTCGATAAAAATACCGATACAACTCAAAAGTATCTACATACTTAACCGATACTTCCTTAATGCTTTACATTTTTCTGAATATTTGTTTTTTTAAAAATGCCAATTACAATTTAATATACACCAGAGTCCCGATTAATCGAATCATTAAATTAACCGAGTACCGAGGCAGTTAAAAGTTAGCAGTTTGCAGACGCTACACTTGATTTACACTCTTAATTATGAACGAATTACTTGAAGAAACTTTGCAATGTCCTGTAATAATACAGTACATCATTTATGTGATGGTGGTGCCACGGTGACTAAAATGGTTAGATCGCTCACCTCTGGCACTTGAGGTCGTCAGTTCATACTCTGCTCATGCCATGTGGGCTTCTTGGTGGACAAACAGCGTGTTCGTGGGTTTTCTCGGGGTTCTCCCGTTTCCTCCCACTTTCTTCATTCCACCAATCATCCCATCATCATCCATCCGCCCTCAGCCAACGTTGCCTAAAGGTCTTAAAATTTAATTGAATCCAAGTAAATTTATATGATGGTATTACATCAGAGTAGTAGCCCTGTGCTTGAAAAATTATTTAGTTTAATTTAAAATAAAGTTTATTTTTTTTAATGAAACACAGTACTAAACTGCAGTATGTAAACCACTACGTTTTCAGTTGAACCGAATTATCCTGTAACCGATTCACCCTTGTTTTGTTTCCATCAAATTCGGTTCAATGAGACTTTAGTGTATGTAAAATTCATCAAGTAAAATTACCACATAACACACATGAATGGAGATGCTAAAAAAGCTATAAATGTAGCAGCAAGTAGAATTTGTAAACACGTGTACAAAATACATTCAAACATTTTTGAAACAGAAGTAACTGGTCCTCTAAAGCAGTATTTTTCAACCTTTTAACACTCACGGACCGGCAAACTACGGAGAAAAACGTTCAAGGACCGGGAAGAGGAAATTAAGTTAGAGCCTTAATTCGGGTTTAAAAATTAAGTGCATCTTCAGAGTCTAGTTGTTTTAGAAAGGATATATCCATTATATAATGATCATTAATCTCAATTCTGTACCATCGAAATTTACCAAATAAATTTCAAATAATTAAATGTATTAATTTGTCGAGGATTAGTACAATAGCTTCGCGGACCGGTGGTTGGAAACCACTACTTTAAAGTACTGTCCCCCATGCGTCCCCTTTTATTAATATAATGCAACACTTCTATTGCTTTAATGAAGAGTCTCTCCACTGATATGCGGTACTTAAAGGAATTGGGGTGTTATATTTAATAAAGAGCTCCTTCAAAAGAGGAAAGGAATGAATGATGCTTAGGTTACTTTCTCTCATGCCGAAAAACGTCTTTAACTCGTTCCCCTCAATACCTGATGAAACCCTGAAGTAAGGAAAACTACCTTGGTGGAGGTGTCGTTGGAAATGTTACTAGACCAAACTAGTAACTGAAAAGTAACGAAGAAACGGACGCTAAAATATGGTAGTATCGGTAAAAGTATCGCAAAAGTATCTACAAGATACTGTTCAAAATAATCGAGATACACGATATCGATACCAGTTTCAAAGGTATCTGATATCTACCGAGATATTGAAAAACGAGGAAAGATACTAGTATCGTGATACTGCTCAACTATGATGAAGTGGTTATGGAACACCGGAGATTCCCACGGGATACTAACAAACCTCCTGACTGTTTGATAACAACACTACGTTTGAAATGTTTTTGCTTTGAATACATATATGTAGAGAGGTTTATATTTTACATTCGTCATACCCGTACCAGTACATACCGTATAGCATATACTTGAGTTATTTGCACACACAGAGCATTTATAAACACACATATTTTTAACTGGTTAACTGGAAGTATCAAGAAACTCGAATCACATAACACCAAACATTTTAAAAGGATATCTGTAGCAGAAACACATTTTATACACAAAAAAGAATACATACAAAATTTTAAGATAAGGTATCAAGAAGCTCGATGCACATAACATGAGACACATATTATGGAAGATATTTAACACCTGTAAAATTCATCCTTGATTTTTTTTTTTTTTTTACTCCGTTGGGGCGTGAACTGTTGTTATATTGTGTAGCTGCGCTTTAATCTTGCACATTATTTTGTTTTTTGGTTAGAAATCGATTACTCTATCATTTGTCTGTTTATATACGACAGAATCTGTTCCTAAATTACTTTTCCTTGGTACCACTGTAGTATTATAGTTTCGTTCTGTCTTCGGTGTTTTCCTGTGCCAGTCTATCGCATTTCTTGAATTTCACATATTGATTTCCATTTTGTATTTTTCTAGTTCTGTAATTAATTCTTGAAAGGCTCCAATGTATAAGAAGGTTAACACTTAATCTCTCACAATATGTTATTTTTGACAGGCATCTTATGGGATTTTGCCGGGCCTAGAAAGATGCCTGTTTTATTATGGTTCATTCAGTTAATATGAAAGATTGTTTAATCTTTCATAGAATGGACCATAATATTGATGATGAGCAATAGGCCCTCACCGCCCAAGGTCTACTTTGCACTGAGAGAAGAAATCTCACCCTTTGGAGATGTCTTTTAGCGGGTTTTGTTCCAAGGCGATGACCCCCTTCCCGCTATTACCCCCAGCACAATATTATCGACCTTGTTAGGTGCAGCCGGCTGCACCTGTAGGGAAAACGCCTTGAACTGTCGTGGAGAGTACCCATAGCCTCTCCTGATGCCCTGGGAGATTAGGGCATCAAGAGGGATGGGGAAAACACTCTCACTGACAATTTAAGACGTCTGTTCGGAACCGCTGTTCCAAACATTCCAAATATTTCTTAGTAACAGCTTCACATTGTCATCAATAACATTGTTGATTTGTAACTACAATAGGCCAAGAATCACTAAAACAAAACGTCAACAATGGTAAGTAATTAAAATGTTCATGTTTTTTCTCGAATGTCATTATACATATCTATTACCTTATATTAAATACTTAAGATTTTTTTTTTATATCATTGAACAGTTCATGACAATGTCTTTAATATTCCGCAACAGAAGTGATAAAGTGAAGATTATGAACCTGCTAGTAGCCGCTTTGTTGCCAGATCTGGGCGCTATAACAAATTTAGAAACAAATATTTAATAGTTACCAATAGCATTTGCTTCCTTCAATTATTTTTTTATATATATATTTTATTGTACATGGTTCAGTTACACAAATTGCATGCGTGTTAAAAAGTGTCATCAAGTCGACCTCTTCAAATCAGTTATATCCATTTCTGGAGCTCCAAATTGAGTCTGCCAATGGTGTTGAATCAGTAGCAAATGTCGTTGCCAAGTTCTTCTCGACCCTTATTAGTACGTACTAGTGTGTTAAGAGGCCTTTGGAGCCCCGTCACCACTTATTTAGATTTTTTAAATACCGAGAAATAAAATAGTACTGAAATGTTCAAACACGATCCCAATAATACTCATTAGCATCAAATGAAATGATTCATTAAACCGATAAATTTTAAAGCTAATAAAGTATGATGTGTATCCCAGATGTTCAGATTTCTTATCAAAACAAACACACTGAAATTGTGAGTTAGTTCATCCGATAAGTACTCTAAAACATTATTGGGGCCGCTTTTCAAAATATTACTATTGCTCCTAATTTGTCCGTTATTTTGAAATATCTTAGAAAGAAGGGAGAAGTACTGAAGCCTCTTAAAGCAAAAGGTGTCTAGGAATCATCCAACTCGAAATAAATTTTCTGTTGCTATAAAACGTGCCAAATATATGTTACAGTTCCGTACCTATGATAATAGTATTACAACCCTATAAACACCGTGCAGGAAAGTACACTGCCGTAGTTATTATTCACTTGTGTGTAGTATTATCAGCTGTGGCAGTGCCGAGTAATAAAGTAAAACAGTCTAGTAGGCTGGTATACGCTTATCTAGTAGAGGAAAACAAGTCAGTTTCAGATAAAAATAATGATGTGTACCACCCTGGAAAACATGGAAAACCTGGAATACTCAGGGAATGTTATAAATCTGGAAAACTCAGGGAAATCTATATTTTATGAGGGAAGCTCAGGGAAATTAGCACAGTTCATTATGATGTGGACCTGTGCACAGTTGATAAGAGCACTGCCCCGGCAAGGCGGAGGTCGTGAGTTCGATTCCCACTGCTGCCCGGAATTTTTTCATGTGGTAAAATCGTCTGTTTTAAAGAAATTATTTTCTTTTCACTTGTGAAATACCAATAATATACAAGATGCTTGGGTTGAGTGGTGGTAGAATTAAACAAATTACATTGCGTATTATTTACATGTTCCACTACACTAAGAACTCAGAGAATTTGGAAAATATTATCATGGAAAACCTGGAAAACTCAGGGAATTTCAAGTCACAAAATTAGTAGACACCATGAAATAATCAAATAAGTTTGCGGAAAACTCATTCAATTATAATAAATATCGGAACAAATCAGAATGTTTTTCTTGCAGGGTGTCTGCCACCCTGGAATACTTAGGGAATTTTACGAATCTTGAAAACTCAGGGAAATTATAATTTATGATGGAAATCCAGGGAAATTTCTGAGGTAGACCTTTCCACAGCTGGTAAGAGTACTGCCCGGCAAGGTGGAGGTGGTGGGTTCGATTCCCACTGCTGACCGGGTCTTTTCAGTGTGTTAAAATTCTCTATTTTAAAGAAATTATATCTTCTTCCACTTGTGAGATACCAGTAATGTACAAGATGCTGAGAGCTTGTCAATTCAGGTAATATACCATTTTCCAGAAGTACCGTACAGTAGCGATCGAAGATATAGCTACAGCAGGCAATATTTCTGGCCCGAAACAAGACCCCGCAGAATTTAGTAGCGCTCACCCACAGAAGGCGGGGAGGAGGGGGGAGAAGAAGAAGGAGGAGGAAGAGTAGTAACATCTTAAGTTTCTCCACTCTGCCCGCTATTCAAACTTAGCTTCTGTCACTTCATCTTAGCAGCCCGAATAGAAACCAAACGTTAGAAAATACCAATTCAAAATGTATTACCAGACAAGTTGATTGTGTAGATTTATTGAAATAAAGAAAACTAAGATCTCTTTATCTCCTTTATCCCATCAAGTGGGGATAAAAGTTTATCCCCTCAAGAGGGGCCTTTTCTATTGTTTGTGTTGAGTAATGAGAGACAAACTTATAAAGCAAGTGAAATAAGATAACACATCACGAGTGTTCTGTGCGGGAGATTCCCGTACTTGCCTCTGACGTAACAAAGACAGTGAGCAATGCCATTTCAGATCGCGCATTTGGTGCATCTCATGAAGAGAACACGGTGAAAAATACAATGAATTCAAGGGTAGTTGTGACATAAAATTACCACAACGAGACTCCGTAGGTCGTAGCAGTGAGAACACTAAGAAGAGGAGAGGCAATTCTAAGTTTATAATAAGGTGGGTCTCGCGTTTCTCTTGTGATAACCAGATAAATATCTCATCTTTTGAAGTATTTTTTAGTTTCTAAGAGAAAGCTATGGCATTCTTAAGCATAGAGGAGCTAAATTGTATAACTTATTCCAAACTTGGGAATAATTGAAGTTATTGAAGAATAATGAGATCGTTGTGCAACGCTGCAATCTTATTAGCAGCCTCCACTAATTAAAAATAAATAGATTGATTGATCCAATTCGAGCATGAAATTCTAGAAGGGCCTTAACTTAATGTGGACTAGAACTGACCTTGAGTTTCTGTCAAAGACACAATTAGTGATGCTACTCGCTACCAAAGCATAATCTCCCAACGATTCAATTTTGCGTTCAAAGTAGATGACTTCGTCACAAGTTCCAACCACGTTATTATTATTACTATTACCATCCTTTACGAAAATTAGGATACTACATTAGTTCAGAAAATGTCAGAATATCTTTCTTATCTTTGATAATTTCAGATGACGCCCGCGTTTCCGTGCCCCAGGAATGGCATAGTAGTTAATTTCCAATTTGGTAGGAGAGGCAGGGAATGCATATACCTGGGAAACTTAATATGTTGTGATTGTTAGCACTAATCTACTATATTCGTTCATAACATACATGTACTATAATAACTAAAAATCACTCTATGAGTCTACGACAACTTTTTTTGGTGCTTTAAGAAAGAAATACGTATGAGATTATTTGATCAGTATGGGAACTTATTAATTTTAGTTGCCTCTGGTATTGGTTTTGTTAAATGAACTGTATCTCTAGAGTTAAATCCTATGTTGATGTTGAAAATATAACGTTGATCCTAAACTAGAACCCTGAAGCATTCCAGGTAATGATGAATCGAATATCAACCGTTTCACATTCACAGTTATATAGATTTACATTATCTGTTTCCTATCACTCAAGTATGATGAAACCAGAGCACCACATTCGGGCCAGATCTCGGCCCAAATCTATATCCACACTTTTCGGCTCGATCCAAACCCGAGATAAAATCGAACCGTACCGGTCGGAAAAGTGGGTGATTGTGTTCGTAGTCCACATTTCTGCCGGATTAGGTCAGGAGTGTTCGATTTTCCGTCTGGTTCGTGTATAGAGCTGGAATGTGTGATGAATGTACAATCAGGTAGAGTCGGGCCAAGATCGGGCACAAATGCAGTGCTCTAGATGAACCAACTTCAAGATATACTTCTTATATCATTCTGATATAGGGTCGTTATTAATATAGAGTGGTGCACGTTGTCAAACGCCTTAGAAAAATCAAGAGGTACTCCTATCTCACGTTGACTTTTATTTAAAGTATCTAAAATTTTATTTTGTAAAGGGAACAGTTAAACCGTCTCACTAGATTTTATTCCTGTAAACTGTATTGGCAAGGAGAATTCAACTAATGTGCAGATACAAGTTTAATAAAACCCGGTGATTAGTCATGCACGAGAAAATTGCAAAGCGGAATATGGATTCGCTGATGTGATTTAACGTAGAATGTTCATGCTTCAGATAAAAAAAAAGTAATATAACGTTCGTAACGTGGGAAGCAAACAAAATAACTTTGTCAACATTCGTTAAACTAGTTATAATTCTTTATTTTATTGGTATTTATCCGCTACGTCCATCTAAATTGAGTTCATAAAACTCTGTGTAGATGGGATTTTCAGCCATGAATCTCACGGCTATGCCAAATGGATCCGAATCATGCGATAATGGCAGAAGTATGATTGATGTTGATGGAGATGGAAGTAAGTCGGAGTCGATTGAAGTTTACGAGCGTAGATTGCGAGCAAGCACAGCATGCATCCGACACGAAACAATAGTCAACCTAAAGGGAATAAGGTTGATGTTACAGTCATTTGTTCAAACAATTAGTAATCGTGTCCATTTCCAACTAATTGAACGAAGCATTTCGAATGATTACTGCTATTGAACTTGCGCTTTTTTTAAACACGTTTTTAATTAACTCGCTTCCTTGTTTGTTCGGTACATTATTAACTCGCTCTCTTGTCTGTCTGTTCCCTACAAATTTCGTGCAATCGATTTTAAACTCACTTCCCATCATCTGATTTCTTTGAAATTTTCTAAACTTGCTTGCTTCCGATGACAGTACAATATTCAATCATTAGATATACGGCAAAATAATTCAGTTAACTGTAATTAATTAAGTAAAATAATTTGAAATTATCCTTACATGCACGCAACGCCGCAACTATTTTATGAAATTTGGGTTGCCTATCTCGCAGGGAGTTTAATATTCATCTATTAAACAGAAAATAATCATTAAAACGGATTCTAAAAAAAAAACGCTTTTATTAAGATGGACTAAAAAGTTGAAAATAATAAATTGAATTAATAATTTTATGAATCGGGAAATAAAAGCGTGGGTGCTCTTGCTTACCTGATCATAAAATCATAATATCTAAGAGCACTCACGCTTTTATTTTCCGATTCATAAGATTAATTCAATTTATTATTTTTTTAGTTTTTAGTCCATCTTAAAAAAACGTTTGTTTTTTAATCTTTTTTTAAAACTATTTTTACAGACTTTCCTTTAGTTCACAATGGTTCGTGGTGTCCTCAAATCTTATAACGTTAATTTAATTTATTTCCCGACGTCATACAATTATGACATTTGCACAGCGACATAAGTCGGGTGACAATACAATATTTCATTGTTACTTTCGTATATTTCTATATCTTTATATATTATTTTAAAAGCATATTTTAATATTTTTTTAAAAAAAATGTGGACTTTTTATCCTAAAATAAATACTATCCTGCAAAGCTGTTGGGTTTGACTGGCTGCAGAACACTTTAGGGTTTGGATCACAAAACGATAGCTTGAAAAAGAGTATCCGAACACCGAAGTAAGTCGAACAAAATAATAAAAAGCTTTTTATGTTTATATTTTTCTTAAACAATTCGTACTAGAAAGTAAAAAGTAATTTTGTTTATTATGCATGACCAAAACGAAAAGCATTGAGTACGCCAATTCAAGAATTAATAAAGCAACTCTATATGAGAGCGTGCCCCATGCTTTTCTTTCTAGTTATGCATAAATAAAATTATTTCTTTCTTTTTAGTACGAATTGCTTAAGAAAAGTAGGTTTTTAATTAATTTTCTTCTAATTTTCACGTGCTTTATATATATGACCGCCTTGCTAGTTTAGTGATTAACGTTGCTGACAACGGATTGAGGGGTCCCGGGTTCGATTCGAAAAATGTACCCCCAATTTTTGAGAATCAATCATGGGGACCAGGAATTACTATTTTACCTTCGGGTTTTTTTTTAATCTGTTCTCTCCCAAGAACTGGGAGGCAACCCCTCTAAACCCAACCCTGGGTTCGTCACTGCCTCTTAAAAATTGTGGGTACCAAATGGAAATTTTGTACCCACAAGTCAAAGGTACTGTTTTTACAGTGTAGTATTATTAGTTGTAGTAGTAGTAATAGTACGACTATTAGTGTTGCCAACGTATTTTATCCACCCCACACCAACGGGCGGGTACATTAGCTCGTAGCTTATATTCAAAAGTTGTACATTGAAATTAATGAAACCTATCTAGTTGTAAATTTAATACAGTAATTGCAAAATCAAGTGATTCGATTTGAAATTAGGATTTAAAGAAAAAAGGCGATTGCTTTATAAGATCCATTACCTAGATTTTTAGTTTCTTAATGTCCATGCCTAAACATTTTTTTTTCTATTACAATGAGATGAATGAGAACAGCTCCAACCAAAGAGATGAGACTAAAAAACTTGTAAGGATCCTTATGTCAAAGTTTTTCCAAAAATGTACCATTGCTTAGATCAGAAATGTCTGTAAAATTCATGAAATATAAGTAAAGAGCACAAAAGAGATAAATTTACTAGTAAAGTATAAGCTATTAGGCTTTCTGATTTTCACCTCAGATCATTTTACAAAGTTGCTCAACCTTTTTTTATCCCGTGACCCCTTTTTACCATACTTTCTAGCCAGCGAACCTAAATTATTTTATTTTTATGTATACTTGCTTTTCATTTCAAAGCATGACATTGATTTCCTGTACTTTATAATAAATATCCTAACGATATTATCCAAAAACTAGGGTCTCCACAGTCTAGTGGTTAGAGCGTTGGACTGATATCTGCGTGGTCAGGGGTTCAATTCCCGGCTGGAGTCCCACTTTTCGGCGTCCACCCAGCAAATTGGGTAGTCACGTGAATAAAGACGTGACGGACACACTCGGTTTGGTAAGCCCCTGGTACCCCTGTTCGTGGTTAGGTACGCGCAGTGCTGACCACACAGCCGCTACTCAGGTGGACGTAGTTCCACCAAACACAGACAGATGGCGTTGCAGCAGGCTCAGGACCTATAGGCCTGTTACGCCAGTGTTTTTTTTTTTTTTTTTTTGTTATCCAAAAACTATTCAACAAACTACATTATCTTTAGTAATGATAGAAACAGCAAACAAACTAAAATGCTTCCTTTGCAATTAATTGGTTTTAACATATAAAATCCTAGTTAGTTTATTTTTCCACCTCTCCTCGCGACCCCCTTCCACACATACCGCGACCCCCAGGTTGAGAAACCCTGGTTTAGATTTTTGACGTAAGGAAATATCACTTTAGCGTATTTTTCTGCTTTTGAATTTCATGCAGGTAAGCGAAATTTGGAAGGAACGTGTAATTGTAAACCTCCTTGATGGCATAACTTACTTTATACAGATCATGTTTACTTACTTCACTTAATAGCACTTCAGAGAATAACTAGGTTAAATGTGCTGCTTCCCTCGTACACGAATGAACGGTTCCGGCAACCGGATTCCCTGGCTCCGGGTCTCGATCGATACTCGGAGTCTGCAGATTGGAAATGTCAAACGTTCACGGCCGTCCAGGATGATATTAGAAAGTTATTTTTGCCCCAGTTTTCTTTCCTTTCTTGGTAGACCATTTTTAAGGAAGCGCAAATGACTGCTCAGTTCGTGCAAGGTAAATTGTGATATTGATTTTGTAGGACAAACCGTTCTAATAATGTTGGGAAACAAAGAATCCCTAGAAATTATCATAAAGCACTAGTGAAAACATACAAATCATCAAAGCATAGTGGTTTTTTTTTTTTTTTTTTACATTCTTTTCTTTAGTTCACAATACTTCGTGGTATCTTCAGATTTTGCAACGTTAATTTAACTCATTTCCCGACGTCATACAATGATGACAATTTGCACAGCGACGTAAGTCGGGTGACAATACAATATTCCATTGTTACTTTCATATATTTCTATATTTGAAAAGCCTTATTTTACTTTTTTTTTTTTTTAAATATGGACTTCTTTATCGTAAAATAAATACTAGCCTACAACGATGTTGAGTCTGGCCGATTGCAGAACATTTTAGGATTTGGCTCACAAAACATTAGCTTGAGAAAAAGTATCGGAACACCGAAATAACTCGATTTTTTTAAAGACATACTTTTCTTAAACAATTCTTACTAAAAAGTAAAAAAATAATAATTTTGTTTATACATGCCTAAACAGAAAAAAAAAAGCATGGGGCTCGCCAATTCAAGAATTTATAAAATAACTGTATATGAGAGCGCGCCTCGTTGTTTTTTTGTTTTTAGTCATGCATAAACAAAATTAGTTTTTACTTTTTAGTACGAATTGTTTCAGAAAATTATATCTTTAAAATATTTTTTTTCGTGTTCTTTCGACAAGAAAATCATTATGCGATGTGATATAATTATGTTTTATTTGGGATAATAGTTACTGAAAATTTTCCCCAAAGTCTTACTACGCTAGAGTCCAAAATTTAAGATAGAATTAAACAATACATTTCTTGAATCACTTACAGCAGGTTTCACTAACCTTGGTTAAAAATTAACGAACTGTTAATCAATTTAAAAGCTTTCAAATTCATTAACTAACGATTCGTTACATTTTGGACGAAGGTTAGTGAAACCCATTGTATAGGTGTTACGAGGAGGTATACACTAATATGGTGTACAGCGATAACAAATTGATTATCTTGCAAAAAAAATACATAATACAGTTCATTCTATGGTACCAAAACCACAATAGTGGACTAATTGCGTGGTGCATCAATTCGAAAGAGCTGTGAGGCGAATTTTTTGCTCGATAGAGTAGTGTAAGGTCAGCACAGTGGTTCTTGTTGCTGTTTCTGACTTTATAGATCACAGTCCGCTACTTTTTAAGTAGACTTAAAATTAGGATTAGTAGTTCCCACTGTGTTACAAAAATATCACTCTCCGAGACAAAACGAAGGAACTATAAAACTTGTTAGATTTTTGGATTTGTATTTGAAAATAAGGTTTTGAGAAAGATATACGGGCCGAAACGCGACGAGATGACTGGAGAGTGGAGGAGACTGCATAATGAAGAACTCCACGAACTGTACGATTCACCAGATGTTGTAAAAATAATGAAATCGCGATTTTTTTTTTGTCGATGAACATAATACTTTTGCTAACATCACCCTCATTGAGCTATATATCAGGACAATTCCTCTAAAGTGCGAAATTACGCATATGTCTATAAGTCACAAATTCATACGATGTTTCAATATATTCATGTTTGAAATAAGAAAAGTGAGTTATACACATGCGTTGTCTATAATTGTTACAAATAATTTTCCTTTCTAAACAGTGAACGAATTAGCTTCATTTCTACAACACTCTGCATGTGAGATAACTTTCCACATTAGTTAATTAGTACTTGTCTTAATTCACTTATTAGCTAAATGAAATCCTAGTTACATTTTCTACGTTTAGATTTTAATTAAGGAAGAGTGCCAATTATTCATAAAAAAAAATATTCAAGTCGTAACGAGAGACGAAGACAGATAATCTTTTGAGCTAACTAAACTGCTGTTACGAGATTTGGGTAAAATCTTTGCTAATGTATCCTGTAGTACTGTTGAAAACATTGTAAGCTCTTATGTAACAAGATTTTAACATTCATTTCTATGCAGGTCTCGTTCTGAAGCTCCACGTCTTCAGTGGTAATGTTCTTTGTTAAGAAGCGCAATGAAGAAAAATTTGCGGTTTTGCGTGACTTCCCGTTTAGGTTACACAATGAACTACAATGAAAATTTGAAAAGCCTGTCTTTCATGCTTTAAACTGTACAAAAATCATCATCAATCAGAAAATACTAACTTTATTCAGAGATAAGGCTAAGTAGTAAAGACGTGCAGCGCTCGGAGAAAATGGAGAGGCTAAACCTGCAATAAAGTTTCCACAGTCGACTATTCATCATTGTCCAATAACATTATGATTCTTAGAATATCGTCTTAGTTATAAAGAGGTGGATTTCTTATATTCGTATACTGCAATTTATCCAGCCCCCGTGGTCCAGTGGTTAACGTCGTCGATTCCGGATCGGTACTGATGAGGTAAGGTGGTTTCACGGCTTCTACCGGTCATCTTGATTAAGGTTTCTCAGGAGGAGGGGCGGGATTACCCTAAATTGCAGCGGGGAAATGCTGGTATGGAATCTAGGATAAGAGGACTGTCTCGGTACTTAAAATATTGACGGACGTAACATCACCTTACCGTACTGCCATCTATGAGCTAGGGTTCTCAAGTTTGTGACGGGACGATAAAATACCTTTTCGAAAGCATTACCTGGCAGCAAGTAGAGCGTCAGGTTGTTGGTCAGGTTTCAATTCCACACTCATCAATATTTTTCTCTTTTTCGTTTCCATTTTCAACATTTTATTCAATTCATGAACATATTGGCGAGGAAGCGAAGACGGGTTAAGTAAAGTAATGTTAGATTTTCCGTTTTACATCTTTTTCACTTTACACGGTTCAGTGATATATTGTCCTGCGAGCGTTAGCGAACGTAGACGGACTAGGCAAAGTTAATTAGATTCTTTTTTTAATTTTACTTGATGCAAGCACCAAACAACATACATTCTTTCCGAAGAATTGCAATACATTCACTTATTCACCATACTGCCGTGGCTTCCATCAATATCCTCCGTACTGAGATGGACGTTAGAGCAAGGCCCTGATCCTTATGTTCGGCATCCCT
>JAGDQP010050288.1:0-14281 GCA_022664845.1 Lepisma saccharinum | reverse complement strand
TGGGTGGTTGGTCTGCCTTGTTTATTACATTTAGATGGTATTGATGTATTAAATCTTCGTGCTTTTCTTCATTTCCATCTGTATTAGGGCAGTACCAGAGTGGAGATTTCGCGTTAAAATCTCCCAAAAGTATAGTATTCATTCCATTTAACCCTTCCAAAATATTATCTATTCTATGCACAAAAAAGTCGGCAGGAAGGGAAAACTGACAGTATACATTGATTATTTTTAATGTTGCTGTTCCCAATTTTAAATCCACCGGCATGTATTTCTGGAGTCTACCAAAGCCTCTATGTTCTTGTTAAAAATGATCATCGCTACCTTTGGCGTTGGATCCTCCGGAAGGATGGTCACAGCATCCACAGACATTCCTTGGACTCTTCCCTTGTTGGTATAGAGCTCCTGCAGGCAGGCCACGTCCACCTCTTCTTTCCCACAAAATTTTCTAATTTCTAAGGTTGCTAATTTTGATCTGTCCAGGTTTACCTGGACGAATTCAAACATTTTTTACGGTTTTCTAGTGTGAACATGGCACGCCGGGAACTTCTCTACCGAATTGAAAACAATCCTTCCGTAAGCCATCACAAACAGCCAGTAGATGCAGTTCAGCCGCAACGACTTCTCTCTTCTTTCAAAGACTTTGTGAATTAGTTGTAGTAAGTCCTGCGGATCCGTTGTGATTCCACTTGCTCGTAGATTTATCCTGTCCACTTCCTCGATCGTTGGGAAGGTTATACTTTTTCCACTATGGTGCATGTTCCTAACAACGATTCGCAATGCCGCAGTTAGGAGAGAAGGCTCCTCCAGTCTTGACAGATTATAGCTAGTTTCTCAGTTCTCGTATTTATTTCTTCCAGTAGAGTCTGGGGATCCAGGATCCCCATCCTTTTCTTTTCTTCGCTGTTCTGTTAGTCTTTTTTCCCCTTGCAAAGGCTTCTCCGCACACTTCAGCTTCTCCTCCTCCAATATACTTTCCGTTGTCTCAGTGCATTCTGCTACGTCTATCATTGTTTCTATTTGTATCTGTTCTTCTTTTGTTAGTTTTTCTAAATCTTGCTCGAATGTATTGAAACTAAATTCGTCTTGAATAATCATTTCTAGTATAATTGCTTCAATTTTATTTTTCTAATTTAAAATCGCTTCTAAGACGTCACATGAGGACTTCTTACAGAGTTCCATTCCTATAGCCGGAGTTTTGATTTTTGTTCTATTGTCACCTTTCAAGGTCGAGAACATTTCCAACAATATGTCCAGGTCTTCCAAGGTCTTCCTAGTTGACTTCACGTGCATGAACCTACAACCATACCGATTTTCAGATAGATAAATATTTATATCTTTTTCTTCACGTATTTTAATATTCTATATTTCCATTTCTTCCAAATTGAAGTTGTCGTGGGAAAGTGCCATTGTCTGGGCAAATCCCCTGGGAAACGTTGCCAAATCCGGCTTGATAAAAATGTAAGATTGTTTGTTGATGGTCCATATAACTTCTTTTAATTTCGAGAAATTTAGGTGTTGTTAATTTGTTTCCAGTGTTGATCCAATTATTTATGTTTTCTATTTTCTTTTTGTTGCTAAATTCCATAAGTCTATTTAGACTTCTTTTTTGTCTGCATGGGGGTTCTTTTTCTTACTTTTCGGTGTTCCAAGTCAATCAGGCTAGAGTTACAAGCCATAATAAAACCTGTTGGTTGTTCGTTGTAAGTTTAACTTATACTATGGACACTCTTGCTGACTCTCGAGTGGCATGGTACACAGACTTTTTATCCTTGTTTTTACACTCTTGTTTCTTGTGACGATTTTCCACGCAGAAACAGCATCTCTGGTCATTTCTACAATTCGCTGCTATATGTCCATAGTCGAAACAAATTCATGCACGCTTTCACCGTCAAAATGTCCTTGATATTCGTGGCCTCAAAACCAATATACACCCTTGGATTTCTTCATATAGTTTCTCCCACCTGTCGAGGCACTTCAAACACCAAGTTGTACCACTCTTGGTTTCTGGGTCCTGTTTTAAACCTGGATCTGATTAGCTGCTTCTGTTCTTCCATAATGTCTGCCAGATTTCTTTCGATGAGCTCTTCAACGGCTTCCTTTATTTAGTTCCGGTGGGACTCCATATAAGATCATTAATGGATTTCTTTTGCTACTTCTATCCGTCAATTCTAGTCCTTGTTTCACTCCCGGGTGGCTTCTGAGTCTCTCCTCATCCTCAGTAGAGGCCATCTGCAGGATCAATGCTGTTTTTGCTTGAATCATTTGAAAATTAATTCTACCCTCTCTCTTGACCAAGCTCGTTAGTCTCGTCCTGATGTCTCTTACTGTTTCTCCTTCCTTTGGTTTAATTAGTATGGTCGGTTTTGTGTTTCTTTTGTTTGATTCAATCATTTCAGTATTTTACGATATTTTGGTGTCCCTCCTTAACATGTCGACGAAACTAACCGGTTGTGCTATAGCTGCTGTCTCTTGTTTCGTTCGTAGACTCCCATTCTCTTTACAGAGACTTCTTATTTCCTCTTCTTCTTTGGCCATCTTCTCCTCCGTATCTAGTTTCTTCATTTCTAGTTGATTGCCTATTACTTCTAGTTCTTTTATCCTTAGACTGCCAGTAATCGCCTCATCTTTTAGTTCCCTTATTTAGAACCCTAACTTGTCAATCTCATTTTCTCTTTTCTGTATCTACGTCCCCCAGCGTACTAATTTTAGTTCGCATTCTTGAGACACGCATTTTCTTTTTCTAGCTTTTGCTGATTCCACTGAAATACCACAACTCGTCCCTCCATGTATGCTATCTTGAGCTTCATTTCCTCTACTTCTTTTTCTTGTCTCTGCATCTTGTTTGAATCCTCCTCGTCTGGAGTTCTCATTCTGTTCTTTGTTGTCTCGTCGTGTGTACTTGATGTTGTAGGTGTTGATGTTAGCTCCCCTTGATCATCGGCCCCTTTCCTCATGCGTAGTTGTGGGGTCCATGGTGCTCCATTTACTTTCTCCCACTCTGCCCACACTTTGTCCACAATTGTACGTTTAAGTTCACGGTCTTCTCTAGCCGATCTTACTTTTCCCGGATTCACTTCCTTTGTTTTAATTTTCCCCTGGAATTTTAAGAAGAGTGGGTTGTTTGGAATTTTTATATTTGGCTCATCAACAGAACCCTTCCATTCCGATTCAAGCTTTGCGAGTCCGCTTCTAGTGACGTCTGCGTGATCGAATGTACCTTTTTTCAGACATTTTTATTTATAACTCACGAAGTCACAGTTTATATTATACAGTTTATACACACACGAGAAAAAACGACAACGAAAACGACATAACGACTAACAGCATGGTCCCCGGTACCGCAGGTCAGAGGGCAGACACTCCGAGAGCCGATGTGAAGAAAATAATAATAATAAAATAAAAAAAAAAATAAATTGGGAGGGAGGGGTCAGTGATCCCAAGGGGACCTCACCCAAAATGTTCCCCATCGAATTCTGGACAAAAAATATTCCGGGGGCAGTGACCCCCTATAAATGAAGTCACCGACCTCCCAAAACATCAGACATCCCAAGCGGCACCAGAGATATAGGCTTTAGCCCTCCATGCTACTATATACTACTATATGCACTAAAGACTTGGAATAATTTTGGTCCTAGTAGCTGGGACTTCAGTGATGAGTTCGAATCCTGCGACCGATCATTTCCGAAATTATTCGTAAGACATTAAAAATTGATAATAATCTGGAATTTTTCACTGGGGTACGGTAACTATCTTTGCACTAATTAAAATGTAATGTCATATAAAAATGTTCTTCAAGCTCTATTAAATATAATTTTAAAAAACTATTTACTTTTTCTCAAATCTTGTAACAGAAGGAGCAAGTTGAACGTATACTGCAAAACAGAATTCAGACAGTTCTCAACAGAAAAGTGAACAGTTAATAAAAGCCATAGGGTCCATTCCCAATGTTTATATAATTCTAATAGTTCCAGACCTTGTGTCGCGCCGTTAATACCAAGGATTAGAAAGTATAGGATTGCCAGCTCGCATAAGCGATAATTACATGGCAGTGGCACCTGGTGACCGGGTCAACGACCGTTCATAATGGATTTAGAGCCTTTCTCTTTGGGAAATGAAGAAAGGAAATTGTTCTTTCATCAGAAAAAGAAATCTCAGATTCCGTTATAGAGTTAAAAGCATTCCAGACAGACAGACGAGAATTATGAAATAAGCTTTCGCTAATGACATGTCGGCTTTTCACCAGTAATGCATCTTAAAAGTGACCGCCAGTAAATACTTATAACATGTCTCCAACTAAATACGTATATACAACAGTAATTCTTAACTATGATAACATCTATTTTCAAACACAAACCTCGTCAAGATGACACTTCAATAGGATCAGGCTTTCTGTCGCCAATATATTTATTATACTTCACTCAAAACCGCTTCAGTACAAATAGCGGAATGCATTTTTTCATCGTAACTGTAAACAGAGAACTTTTCCAGAAATTTCTTCGGTATGACAATACGAAAATTCTATTGACCAGTCCGTCACAGAAAGATTTCTTTGCTGGGGACTGTTAGTCAAAGACAACCATTCTCCAGTGTGTCTAAATTCTTCAAGCACTCCACATCTTAAGCGATGAATTCTACAATATTTCTTAATAAAAATTATCATATTAATAAAATATATTCTATTACCATATGTTGTACATGTTTGCGCGAAACCGATTTTCACGGCCGGGCAATCAAAGCGGGGCGGTGAGGGCCGGACAACAAATAATAAAATGGCGTCCGGTAAATTTTAAAATATTCGATTTATTCATAATTAATCCACTCTCAATAAAATATCAATCAAAACTAAACTTCGGCATCTACGAACATTCACGAATAACCTTCGGTTAAAATAATTTCCAATACATTCCCCTTAGCAGACAAGGAGGTCAAGTCAATCGCAACGTCACAAATGCAGTTACTATGGTCAAAACCAGTCACATAACGGTACAACAAATGTTTACATGAGTACTACTATGGTTATCCAGATTGTTCGGTGGAACTAGGAAATGTTGCAATATTTTACTCAGTGTGTCAATAAATTCAATTTGATTTTTTTTTCTCTGGCAACATTTTTAATATTTATTATTAAATCATGGATGGCATTCAATGTGTTTGTATCACAAAATTTTCTTAACGTACAGGGCTGTATCTTCGAAGAAAGCGTTACGTCTCATTATAATTAGTTTTTGAGTTATACGTTCCTAAACACCGCGTTCGGTGAATTTTCGGACAAACTGTAATATCGCTCTAGTTTGAGTCCTACGTAATAGCGCTGTACGACAAGAGACAATTCACGAAATATTTCGATATTTAGATACTAGTTTCGAAATTCGAAATCATAATTCGGTTGCTGTTTGAAACTTTCATGAGCAAGTTTGTACGTTTGCATGTACGGTTTCGTTAAGATTCATAAAACCGCATTTGGTGGGATAATTGTCCCTGAATTACTTCCCGTTTTTCTTTCTGTTTTTAAAATTATGATGTTAAAAGTTACCGGGTTGAAAAGACAAAACAGCTGGGGGAAGGAGTAGAAAAATTGAATTCTATTTATGACATGTAAGCATCTGAAACTCTGGCTGGGATAATGTGTGGGAGAGGATGTGGAGAAAGAATCGGCCAGGGCCAACTTTCAAGATATCATCTCGGCATTACCCTAGAGTGACTGAGGAAACACTTGGAAAACTTCAACCAGGATAGACGGCTGTTGGATTCGATCTCAGGCCCTTTTCAATGCAAAAGGAAATGGTCTACCAAATGAGCTACGGCCGCTAGGTACCAAAAATTGGAGCCATAGATCTCTGTAATACTATATGTTAACAGAGCTGTACATAATAATGAAGTATCGAAATTGAATAAACGGAATTACGGAAATCAGGAATTGAGGAAAGAATATCACATAATAATTTGAAATTACACACACAAAATTCATAGCCAATCAGAGAAGTGGAACGTGTTCTGTTTTATCATGTATCGAGTTTCCGTTTCTGTGAAACACAGACAACTATATTAGATTAGGTATTTCGGTAAGCTAAAGTGGTTGTGAGGAATAACAATAAGGAATCATTCTATTCAATGCCATAACTATTGTTTCTGCTGTTGTCGCTTCGTTTCATTGGAAGTCCTCTTCATGAATTGAAAGAGGGGACCTACTTTCGTCCTAGTTTCGTGCTCTTTGAGATATTGTCTGCTGTTGCCTAGCAACATCAAATACAACTTCTCAACCAGGATACGACTTGGACGTGCTTACGTGCGTTTATATATATATATATATATATATATATATATATATATATATAGATATGTGTGTGTGTGTGTGTGTAGGTGTGTGTGTGTGTGTGTGTGTGTGTGTGTGTGTCTCCTCTTTCCACTTCCCAGAAAACCTCTCTTCTTCCTGTTTGTGAAAAAGCTCTCTGGAAAGAGAAAAGGTAGAGAATCTGTCGGACATCCACAAGATTCCATATTTCATAGCAATTGGGAGACGTTGAAACCTCCGTTTTCTTTCTTGCTTCTTTAGAAGAAAATAACGAGGACGAAGTAGAAGACATATATATACATGAGCACACAGAGAGATAAGAATTTAAAGAAAGCTGTTATAAAAATTTAGATTATACTAAACCTCATATATTCTAAATAATTCATCATTATTTTATCATCAAATTGGTTTAATACTTTTCAATACATTTGTATGGTCAGCTCAGTAGTCTAGATAATACACATATCAATCGAACGAAACAGTTGTTAGACCGACATGTACCGTACCGGTGTGCCCGCGACTTTCGCCGTTGGTACGTATTTTGTCGCTCATTGACCAACGGGGAAAAGTTGTTCATTCATTTATGACTTGATCATTTTGTAAAGATAGATGATAAGGAAAGGCTGTTGTGTTTTTACTTGCTTTATTTACAGCGCAATAAGCGAAAGACCAGAAGAAGGAAATGGGTTCACCCATTGAATATTAAAAGATGTGCCACTGGGGCTTTTGTTTTATTATTTGATGAATTGAGAAGTGATGAAAGCCAGTTTTAAAATTATTGTAGAATGTCAGTAGTTTCATTCGATGAGCTCCTGAACAAAATACAAGATTCAAAGACAAATTCAGAAAGAGAGAATATTATTCCGTACGAATACCGGACAGATCAGCTATTTACAATGTTCTTTATCGCCTCCTTAGTCGTTCGGTCAAAATATTCAAAGAAATAGCCTAGATATTAGAAATAATACTTATTTTTATTTATTTACCATATTTGTTTTTATCTTTCTCGCTGAGATTCTCAAAATCAGGGTTTAAATGTGCGCAAACTTCGCCCCATGCAATGGTCGTTTCCCTTCTGGTTTTAAATTCTTCTAAGCTTTTATCTCATAAAACGTGTCTGTCCTCCACTAAAGTTATTAAAACCACAGATAAACTGTGTTAAAACTTCCACGTCGACTTCACTGGAATCCATTTCTCAAGACACCAGATCCATCCCAACTCAGCACTGAACAAGAGAATCCGGAAAATTATTCCAAATTTGCACAGACAGAAATCTTTTGTTGAGCGGCAAATACAGCTCTGTGTGAAACGCACCATATGCTGCAATAGTAATGAACCTGCTATCGACGGCAAAACGCCGTCGACGACTTTGAAGGAAGTCGCACAGTCAGCGGCTGCCGTCGACGGCGTAACGGCGCTCTTGAGTAGTGTAAATAGCTCCATTTACGTTAATCACACAAGAGCGGCGCGGCGCGTACTCTGAAAGCGGCCTCAGAATTTCTCTTTTCATTCTCTTGATTAACCATCGATTACTAGAATCTAGTGTTATATAAAAAGGAGGCTTTATGTTATTTTTTTCAATAAAAAACGTCGTGTTTTACATGTTTTTCATATGTCGGGTTTTCCAGACAACTAGTATTTATTGGTTTGTATTGCACATAATTAATCAGAATGACTGCTGTTCAAATCTTCAGTTAATTAGCCGTATAACCCTATCTCGATATACTGTCCGAAATTTTGGTATCAAAATACGAGTCATTTATAACATGAAGTATTTATTTAATTTGACTGTTAACTCATTTCCCGATGTCATACAATAATGATATGATGATATGTTGCTCAGCGACGTAAGTCAGGTGACAGTACAATATTCCATTGTAACTTTCATATGGTGCGGTGAAAGGAAAAGTGGTGTAAGTCAGCTTAAAGTAAAATTGAGAAACAAAAGGTTTGAGTAAAAACGCTATAATGAAATCCACAATGAAATTCAAGTAAATGGTGCCATTTAAGCGATTAACAAGAGAGTTACGACTTGCACCACTTCTCCATCAAATAGATTTGAATATGCAGAATACAGATGTGATCTGAACTCAATATTTAAAAAACTGACTTACATCACTTTTCTTTTCACTGCCTCATAAATTTATATATCAAAATCATATTTTAATATTTTTTAATATGGACTCCTTTATCCTAAAATAAATACTACCCTCCAAAAATAATTAGGCATCTGTCACTCAGGCCGGAATAAGGGAGGGGAAAGGATGGGGAAGAGAGCGTCCAGTGGCTTACTTAAGGTAGTACCATCTCTACATTTGCATAAGAAACCATGCACAGTGGGCTGGTCAAAATATGAAAACATTGTTCAATTTATATTATATTATTATCACATAGGTTTTCGAGGTCGCTGATAGCGATTATGAAGTCAAAAGTAAAAAACAAAATGGCGGATCCAATATGGCGGGCAAGTTTTTTGGAAAATTCTCCAAATGGGTTGAAAACTAGTTTCTTTTTTGTAGGTCGCTAATAACTATTGAAATCAAAATTCAAAATGGCGGTTATTTTTTAGACAATTGTCTGACTTAAGTCATGATAATTTATGATTATTATATTTTAATGATGAATGTATGTAGTAGTTTTTACTTCGTTTCAGTGCACTACTTCTATGTCGAGATACAAAATCTCATGTCGAGATACAAAATCTAATGGGAAACACGTCTATAAATCCTGCAGGGCACCTATGGGCAGCTGTTTTGTGAATACATTTTGTGTATTGAGTGTGTCGTAAAATCAATATGTTGCGAAATTTTGCGGAACTCATAATTGTTTACAACACGTCGTTCTTTAAAATTTTATCTTTTTTTGAAGTTCAACGATAATTTGTGATAATTTCAACTTTTTTTTTTAGATTTCATTAGTTCAATTATAAATCTACGTACCTTCATCTATTTCTTCCATTTTGAATTTGAATTTTATTCATCCACGGATCATGTTAGATGATATGGGAATTGTCTAAACAATGAGATAAGACAATGTCTAGACAATTATATACAGTTCGCAGTTATTCAAGGTGATATTATACATAAATTATACTTGCAAATGTTAGAATATATATAAATACAAAATCCCGTCCTAATAAGTACTAGGTTCTACATTGATCCAAATATTCATTTACAGAATAAAAGCAATAGTTAAGTAAATACTCTTTTAATTTCTTGCTAAATCCTCGCAAAAATAGTTCATTTTTTTATTGCTGATGGGAGAGCATTATACATGGAAGCACCTAAATTGAATATGTTCGTGGTGTGACAGAAAAAGTGGACGTCGCTCTTATTTCGAGTGTTGTAATGATGAACATCACTATTTATTTGAAAGTTTCTAGAATTCTTTCTTATATATAGTAAGAGCTCATATAAGTATACACATGGCAAAGGTAATATTTTATTTTTCTGGAATAGCTTTCGACATGGAGAATTTGGTTTCGCATTTGCTAATATTCTAACCACGCGCTTCAGCAATCTAAATAGAGGTAAGGTGTTCGTATCATTTCCCAAGAACATTATACCGTATTTCATACGAGAATGAAGCAGCGCATAATATAGACTTTTAGCAGCTTCCAGACTTACTTTCTTGCTAACACCCCTAATTCCATAACATAGTCTGCTTAGTTTATTTATAGTATTCATAATGTGATTCTCCCAGGTTAAATTTAATTTTGACTACCAAACAGTTCGTATTTTCGACGTAGTTTATTGAATTATTGCCTATGTTAAGAGCGAGTTTAACAAGTCGTACCACAGTTTTACGAAAATTAATAGCTACGGTTTTTCCTGTGTACAGTATAAGTCCATTGTTGTTCAACCAAATAGATAGTTGATTTAACACATGTGTACTTTTGTTAAACAGTAAATTCACATTATCACTCATTATTAATATATTAGTGTCATCTGCATATAAAGTAACACCACAGCCTTCTAACGATACTGAAAGATCATTTATATATAAGAGAAATGAGATGGGCCCCAAAATTGATCCTTGGGGTACACCACAGGAAATTATTTTTTTCTCTTGAAGTATGATTCTGGTAAACATTATTTACAATACCATATATTTCTACAACTTGCTTCCGATCCATAAGGTAACTTTGAAACCATTTATTAGCCACTCCCCGAATACCATAAAACCATATTTTATTTGATAGAAGTTTATGGTTGACCATATCAAAGGCTTTTGAGAGGTCTAAAAAGATGCCTGTGCAAAGTTTTTTTCCGTTTTAACTACTTCTAACTTTTCCAAGGAAATCATATATCGCTGTGTCCGTATCTTTACCTTTGAGAAAACCGTGCTGAGAGTTTGAAAATACAGAATGATTTAGAAGAAATGGAACTAAACGATTGTACATAATCTTTTCTAGTATTTTTGCTACTATAGATAGTAGCGAAATAGGTCTATAGTTTACTGCTTTCTTCCGATCTCCTTTCTTATACAAAGGTTTCACCTTCGCAACTTTCAATTTCATCGGAAAGGTTCCTGTATCCATAAATACATTTGTAAGGTGACATAAAGGAGTAGTGGCTCGTAACAGCTTTTCATTATACTATCTGAAAAATTATCTATCCCTGAGGATCGTTTATTTTTTAGCCCTTTTATTATTGTTAATAATTCACTTTCGGTCACTGAGTTTAAAAAATGTATTATGTACTGATGATGTTTTCATTTTATATACCGAATTTATGTTTGATTTGTTTGAATTATTTACATTTATAAAGTATTCATTAAAGGTTTTAGCTACTTCCAAAGGGTCGGAAATATTTTTGTCTTGATATGGGGTATTTTTGTTTTTATATTAAGTTCATCATTTACAATTTTCCACATTGTTTTACATTTATTATTAGAGTTTACAATTTCTGAACTAGAAAAACATCTTTTAGCTGCTATTAAGCTTTACGATATTGTTTTTTCCGTAGATTATAATTATTATAAGTTTCATCCGTTCTATTACGTTTCCATATTTCATAAAGAGCCCTAGTTTCATGTTTTATACGCAGGAGAGAAGGTGTTATTCATTTTCATTTATTAGTATGGCTAGTTAATTTCTTTCTTTTTATTTTTATAATCGGGAAAGCAATTTCAAAATTGTGTTTGATTTTAGATTCTATTCTATTATATATTTCATTTGAATCTCTGCTTGTATACACGCCCTCCCAAAATTCATTACAAAGCAAATATCGAAAATATTTTACACTCTCCTCGTTGTACTTTCTAAATATTTCGTAACTAGTAATTTCTTTATCATCATTTGAGGAACACTTTTGTGTTCGCTTCGTTGTTCTGAGTACTTGAGCCTCGTGATCCGAAAATCCAGTGTGAATTACAATAGCTTGATAGGAGACAAAGTTGGTACTTACTAATGTTTGATCTAGTGCAGTTTCCGAATGATTTTTAATCCTAGTAGGTTCTATAATTGTGATTTGCAAGTCATACATTGCTAATATAGATTGCAATTCTAGAGGAATTTTATTAGCTAGAAAATTTATGTTTAAATCCCCTACCACAATTAGCGTATATTTACTTTCCCGGTAAAAATCAAGTATCGTTGCAAGGTTATCAATTAAGCATTGTACATTACTCTTAGGTGTCCTATATATACAAATTATTACACATTTATGTCTGGGAGTTCCACAATACTACTCTTGAATTCTTTTTCTGCATTCAGTTGACTGAACCTTGTACAAGCTTTCACCTTGAGACCTATCCTTGCAAAAAATAACGTCCCTCCCCTAAGTGTAATATTTCTACAATAACTAGTCACTAAAATGTAATTTTGTAAGATTAAAAAGGCTAAGTCATCTTGTTTAAACCAATGCTCAGTCACACAAATCAAGTCAATATCTTTAAGTTCATTTGCTACAAGCACTTCTAATTTTAATTGTTTACCTATAGTGAAACCTTGTATGTTTTGGTGAAAAATAGTTACCATCTTATTCTTATTAACATTATGAAAGCTTCCCATATAAGATAGCTGTGTAGGGTCTTTTTGAAATGTTGCAGGACCTAAATTAACAGCAGTATCAACACTGCTTTTAGAATTTAGTTGTAACGATTGTATAATATTTGGAGCTGTTTTTTCATTTAGTTCATTCACAGTTTTGGAAGTATTTATAGCCCTTGTACATTTGAATACATCATGTAAGGGCTGACTATTTATAAAAAAATCGGTAGCATGAGTATGAATATAATGATCTATAATCTTACACAATTTTATCTTCCCCTTTACATTTAGGTGTAAACCATGGTTAATATAGTCTTTCCTGACAAGACATTCTAATCCACCAATACTTGTATTGTCAAAAACTTTCGTCACATTTCTTACGCGATTATTAAAGGCAAATATTGATTTCCCTGTTCACTTCGCCGTTGGGACTTTCAGGAAAATCATACCTATATCGAGTTGACAATACTACAGTTTGGATACTCTTTGCACTTGTACATGAAAATCCAAATAAAGTTGAAAGTTAACACAATTATGATACTTTAGAAAATATACTTTTTTCACGTTTATATTAACTACATCCGAATCGGTCAAACGGCACATTTCTAATGACTGCCTCTTCCGCAGGTATATGGGACAGATGTTTCAACGGAGTTATATACTTCAAACATTTTAGTATTCGACCTAAGACCAAAAAAATTTCAAACGGTTTTCTTTAATTTTACTTTTGGCCAGATTTTGGGGATTTCAGCTCACTGTGCCATGGAAATCCTCAGTCAAGATGGTCGGCTGTGGAGCTGAAATCCACGTGCCTACCCATTGCCGCTCCGAAGTTCAGGACGTTTAAATATAGCATTAGGGATTATGGAATGTGCTTAAATTTCTGGATTTGTCATCAATATTTCCATTCGCCAGAAGCAGTAGATTTATGAAGGACGTAGGAATGCAATAAGACAGTTTATATAAAGTAGAACAGCAATTCATTTCATTACTTTTTAAAATTTCAATGATCCGTATGTATTCTTCGATGGTGATAATTTCTCACCATAAGTTTGAACTAGTGATGAGCACAAGAGTCTTGGTCTTGGTCTTGCATGACCAAAACCAGGGATACCGATGCAAGACCAAGACCAAGATCAAGGGATGCAAGACCAAGACCATACCTGCAAGACTCGCGCAAGACCAAGACCAGCACACACACTAGTTTTGCACACGCACTATTTGAATATTTTTAAAACCTCGAAAGGAGGGGGAAATCATTAAGCCTTCACTTGAATTTCTTTGGCTTTTGTAAAAATACTGCTGGAGTGAAGGTGTTTCCAGTTGTGCAAACCGTATGAGTGTATCTGGGAATCATGCAACTGTTACTGTAGTAAACTAAACTAAACTTACAATGTACACTAAACTTACAATAGAAGGAAAAAGTTTCTGTTAAGGACCCATGTAAAGCCAAGACCTCCGACAAGAGATGGAGCACTATCTGTATATGTCTAATGCAGTGTTCGATTTGTGAAATTTCTGGAGAGGGGGAAGGATTAGTTAGATGTGTATTATACGGTATTTTGGGATCGTCCATATCCCAGGTTAGAGGTATATATCTGTAAAAAGTACCAGAGAAAAATTTTGCCGAGAGGGGGATAATCCCAACCATCCCCCGCTACAAATCGAAAACTGGTCTAATGTATTTTTCGTTGCACGAAATTTCAATGCTACACCTACAAATTCAATCCTGGAGAGTTCAAACTTTCAGGGAAGAAAGTTCATAAATAATTCAAGAGTTCTACCTGTGCCGATTTTTCATTTTCATTCTTGTTCATTGTTGAAACAGCTTCATTATTATAGGCATAACAACAATGAAAGGATTTCAACAATGAACAAGATAGAAAATGAAAAATCGGCACAGGTAAAACTCTTGAATTAATTATGAACTTTTTTCCCTGAAAGTTAGAGCTCTCTAGGCTTGAATTTGTAGGATCAACATTGAAATTTCGAACAAC
>JAGDQP010050287.1:625-11124 GCA_022664845.1 Lepisma saccharinum | reverse complement strand
TACTATGAAATACAATAGACAGCGATTTCGAGATCTTGTCCATTGATCACTGAGACTTCAATTAAATAATGACGTAATAATCTTTGAACACGTATCACTCATCAATGGACAAGATATCGAGATCGCTGCCCATTGTATTTCATAATAATTTATAAGATCTAGTGCGCTATGTTCTAACATGTTTGATAGTGCTTTTAGTTTTTGAAATATTTAGAAAAATGTTAAAGAAAAACAATTTGTACTAAAAAGTAAAAAAGAAAATTAAGAAAGCCTTTTAAAGACATATTTTTTTAAAACAATTCGTACTAAAAAGTAAAAAAAAAAAAAATAATAATTTTGTTGATGCATGAATAAAAAGAAAAGCACGGGGCGCGCTGTCATATACAGTAATTTTATAAATTCTTCAATTGTCGCGCAACGTGCTTTTCTTCTTAGTCATGCATAAACATTATTTTTGTACCTTTTAGTACGAATTGTAAGAAAAGTATGTCTTTAAAAAGTATTTCTTTAATATCATTTTTCGAGCTATTTCAGTGTTGGAATATTTTTTCTCAAGCCAATATTTTGTGACCCAAATCCTAAAGTGTTCTGCAACCAGTCATAAACCAACATCGTTGCGGGCTAGTATTTATTTTAGGATAAAGAAGTCCCTATTAAAAAAAATTAAATGTATGAAAGTAACAATGGAATATTATATTGTCATAGGACTTACGATGCTGTGCAAAATTTCATCATTGTATGACGTCGGAAAATTAGTTAAATTAAGGTTGCAAGATTTGAGGGCACGACGAACCATTGTGAACTAAAGAACAATGTAATACAATCTGTGCTGTGACATTCGTTATCGACAAACGCGAGAAGAGTCAAGAAACCCTGGCCAGAAGCTGAGGACGTTTCGATGCAACGTATCTTTTGATGTAAGAACTTTTCTGTATATGACAGTTTCTGTTTAAAAATAATTTTGTTACGTTCAAATATATTTTATCACCATTGGCAGAGGAAATACAGAGGGGTAGTTCTTTAGAAAATAAACTACGTGTGAATTTGAATTCCAATTGAACACCTGAATTGCAAACATCCCAAGTACACTTTTTTCGTATTTTCATTTTTCTGTTTGATCGGCATCTATGTTCCAAGGGCTATCCACTTGCATGCTATTACATCCTAACTCCAACTAAAAACCTTTTTCTAATACAAAATAATTTCGGCTGAATAGAATAAACATCCCAAGTCCTTGGACAGTTTTTGTTCCTCCTGAAAAGAAATATTCTAGTGGACTTGCAATGTTTTGCAATTCAGTTCTTCAATTATTTTAAGGTCTATCTCAGGGTCAGACCGAGACAGGGTAGGGGAGAGGACGTTGGAAGGTAGAAGACCAGATCATATTTTGTGGGTACCATCCCAGCACTTGCCTGGTATGACTTAGGAAGGAGACCTTGTAAAAAGCTGTCATGGTGGCAGGCTGCTGGGATCGATCCCAGGACCTCCCTAAAGCTAAGTCAACGCTCTACTACTGAGTCTCTGACGCTCGGTAATAAACTATGTTTGGTGAGAAGTATGATTTAAAATAACAACAATTCTGAACTTTCAACTTATTCATGACCTTTAGGCATCTATGGCTCAGACCATTAATAGAGCAATGACTGATATTTAGCAAGAACAGAATATGAAAAATATGACTATTAATCGGAGGTTTGAAAGAAATCTGTGAGTTTGTATATCGTCAACGGAAGAGTGGGTCAAATTGGGCATACTTTTTAAAAACACTTACGCAATTTATAAAGGCTATACGATTTAAATTTCAAGAACAATGTAACTTACATTAATTGTTATTCATAACACAAGCTGGCAGAACTGTGTTAAAACAATATAGCAAACAAAAACAAAAAAACAATATTTTTGTATGCGTTAACTTAGTTGATTTTCAGTTAGCTTCTGAAAGTGAATTTTTCATTCGAATAATTTTATCATAACAGACAATTTGAAAGATATCAAGATTCTTGACAAGGAGGGAGAGGTGGTATTGGTCTAAAAGATAAACGTATAAAAGTGAACTGTTTATTGGATCTGATCTGTGATTGGTGCAGACAAGACTGAACTTTCAGTTGAAACGGTTCTGTAAGCGGTAGATATGGCGCAAATGTGATTTACAGTGCGCTTGCTATTTTCTAATTTTAATCAGAAGTAATTGGTCTGATGAAGGTTATGAAAGAATACTGAAACTGTTACGTTAATAAGAAAATAGTAAAAAAAATTACTGACAGCACAATGCCGTACTTTTTAGTTTTTAATTTTAATATCTGTAATTCTTTTAAACTTGTATTTTAAGCAACATCGAACTTCCACTTAATAACTCTTAGGAACGCCTTATAATTAACGAAGTATTGTTTCATTTCCGCGTACCCTATTTGCAATTATATTCAATGTAATATGAAATTTCGTACTGTCAACGTTGCAATGAAAATTGGAGCTAATTCCCCTACTTTTTTTTTCTTTCTCTTTCTTGTTAACGATATCAGGGATAGAACTTACGAGCTAATCTTTAAGATTGTGTTCATAATCTCTTTTAATTAAGTAAACGTTACAAATGTATTACGATCAAACAAAAGTAAACCTTATGTTTCTTAAATAAAACGTTTCAAAGCATTAGCTAGTATAGGAAACATTTATTATCTAGACAGGACATTTCGGTGTACACAGAGAAAAAAAAATAGTTCCCGTTACCCAATGCAAAAGATGTTTAGTTTTCAACATTACGTAGAGGATCCCTATTATAAATTTAAATATATGGACTGAAAATAATTCTAGTGCATTCCCTTTAAAGATTTAAATGTTAGTATATTAAAATACTCGACCTATAAATTCCCACTGACAATTGTATTGGCAGAAAATTTTTACTCGTCTTTTCTGTTATTTAAACCGTCGTCAGTTGAAATGTTTGAATATTTTACTATAGTAAAATTGGAATTCTAATATGGATGCAGTAGAAGTCATTTCATATGTTATAATTGAAATAGGTGTTCCCTACGTCATGTTGAAAACATAATATTTGATTGTTTTGCATTGGGTAATGAGAACCATTTTATTTGTGTGTGTAAAGGTCAAAATTGCAACGCTCAAATGACCCCTAGCGAAACAACAGAATAGGAAAGTAACATTTACACAGTGATTCTGCCAGACCCCCACCATACCACCCTCCCCAAATTCTCGAGCGCACCCCTAACTTTAAATTTTTACTCTAAAAAAATATTAACCCTGCAAAACTTTACTTACACTTTCCCAATTTTTACTTTATCCCCCAACCCTCTAAGCTGAAAATCCTGGGAGAATGCCTGCATTTACATTTCAGATTGTCTGTATAGTTGGAGAAAATTGAACTACAAGTTGAAACAATGTAAGAACAAGCAACAAAATTAATTAAGCCAGGGCCCGCAGCGCCAACTGGAGGGATTTCTGGCCAGTGTAGGCCACTTTTGTCCTTTGTAAAATTCATAATAATAAGTTAGTGGTGTTTCTTGGTTATAATGAAAGAATCGAACAGTGTAGCGACACCATCTGGGGCCCATCGAGTTTCTATCCAAAAAACATAGCTTTTGTAAAGCTATTGAAGAAAAATATATTTAATTTAGAATTATGTTTAAAGGGTTATTGCTCAAGAACTAATTTGAGTCACAGAACTATTCATCAATTCTGTGTTGAACTTCTTTTTAATAAAATGACAACACTATAGGTTAAATTTATAGGTTTGAAATACATATAAATGGGTGCCTAACTTGTATTCAATAAACTAGACTTTTTCATAGAAACTATCTAAAATTTTACAAGGAACTAATCCATTTCTCTTCAAAATATAAGTGTTTATAAGCAAGAATGAATGAAATTACTAATAAGTAACTAAATCCTTTACCAAACGAATTGATCGGCTCCGATGCCATCTTGTTTCATACAAGTTGGTTAATTATACGAATTGAAAGTTACAAGTTTTAACAATTTTTGAGTAAACATCTATTAAAATGTCTGTAAACTTTTATATGTATTGTACGGAAACAGTTACAGGCATCTTAGAAATCTGCATAATGTTGAAAAATGAGAAACCGAGAGCTGAAAGAACAATGCCCTGAAAACTGCGAATTGAAATTTAGGTTTTTTCGGTATTTCTGTACGAACACCTACAGAAATCCTATAACTTAAAGACATTAAAATTTGAGTTCCGATCTTTGAGTACCATGCGGAGGCTTAAGACACTGTTTTTTTTATGAAATTATGCATTTTATATGTAAAAGCATGAAACTTGACATAGCCTACATGTAAATTATAACAAAGTAGTTATTTTAAGCGTTGTAGGGGTTCGCACTGTACGGCCTGAGCCGTCATATTGGAAAATGGTCACGAAATCAGTTTTTCCGGCAATTACTTTTTCAGTCCTATTGTAACTTTCTTTTTCTTGAGTTGTTCCTCAAAAGTAAATTATAACGAACCAGTTATTTCAAGTGTTGTAGACATTATAGTAGGTATGCCTATTCACTCTGAACCGCCATATTGGAAAATAGGCGACCAAATCGGTTTTGGGATTTTAAGTGTTAAGTTGCTCATCATTCCCCAAATGTAAATTTTAACAAACTTGTTATTTTAGGCATTGTAGGTATAAGTTGCATAGACTCTGAGCTGCTGTGTTGGAGAATGGCCGAACAAATCAGATATAATTTTCTTTTCTTTATTTTCTAATATAATTTAAAGTTGAAATTTTCGTTACTGACGTCTTAAAAGTGCAAAGACATGTTAAACACTAGAAAATTGACTGGACCACATAGTAGTATGAGTTTTAATACTATTTACGTTCAAGAAACATAACGTCTCTACTTTACTCTCCAGGGATTCTGTTAGGATTTTCAGTTTTTGGGGGGCAAGGCCTAAATTCGGGGAGTTGTGCAGGCTTTCTATAAATTTTTAACCGTAACAATTGAAAGTTGGGGGTGTCCATAATGAGAAAATAGGAGTCAACTAAAATAAGAGACAACTTTCGTATCATCCAGTCTTTGAGAATTACCCGTCTTTCAAGCAAGAAGTAAGAGACATGTGAAAATGAATGTTTATTGTGTGAACCTACCATGACCTACCATGAATTCTTTCAGCAATGGCGTGAATACCAACTTTAAGCACAAAAATAGCCCCCCCCCCCTAAGTTTTACAGGTGTAGTTACTACATAATTATGGAACCAATTTCTTCATATCCCCCCCTAAAGATATTCAATCCTTCCAGAGATGCAAAAACATTTCCTGGAGAGATTTCTCGGAAAAATGAAATTTAAAAATCAGAATCATTGTATGCCATTAGAAGTTGAATTTTTTTCCTTCACATTTTCCTACTGTTAACAGTAAACTTAAATTAGATTTATCTTGAGGTTCAACTGTAACTTAGAGTTTTGAGAAGTATGGGGCTAAGGTGCCGTAGTTCAGTCGCTACAGCATTGACTTCTCATTTGAAGGTTCTGAGTTCGAGTCCAACCTGACAGATTTTCCTTGGCTTCTGTCGGTCGCACCAAGCAAATGCTGAGATTGTTTCTTGAATCAGTTCAGGACCGATTCCTTCCCGAATTCTTCAGTATCTTGTCTCCAATTAGCTTCTGAGTTATATTTGAGGTTACTTAAATAAGTAAGGTAACTAACCCTATGGATTATGGAACCAACACTAACAAATTTCGGAAATGTATTGTATCTGGATAAGAACAAGACAGTTTTCGCCACGGACATCTGCTACTTGAATTTATTGATATCTCTGGTTCAGGCCGGGATGGTTTTGGGGAGAGGATGTTGGAAGGTAGTCAGCCAGGCCCTAGTTTGTAGATACCATCCCAGCATTTGCCTGGTATGACTTAGAAAAAAGCCTTGGAAAAACCTCAGTCAGGTTGGTCGACTGCTGGGATCGAATCCAGGACCTCCCGAATACTAACTTGACTCTCTACCAAGTGAGCCACGACCGCTTGGTATAAACTTCTTGAGGACTTCTTCTGAAATTTTCCTCCCAATGACGTCTAGTTCTTTCCAACGGTCTCTTTCCCTCCAACTTTACAGCCACAGTGGAGGATAATCTTGGTTTTTCCCGCATCCAACTCAATCGTCAAATTAATCAAAAATATATAGTTTTCGTAATAGCAAAACTTTTAAATACACCACCATCAAAATTATCACATATCTGGTAACACTGATCTTGAAGTGGACCACAGCTACCAAAAATCTATTGGATTTATTCTTCCTCGCTTTTGTCTGAGCCCGAGGCACTAATTCCGAACTTGAAACAGGACCACTTTTAACTCATAGAGAAATGACGCGGCAGTAATAATCTCTTGGCTGGAGAAGGAGGAAAGAGGCCAGAGTGAAAACCAATTAATGCTTCAGTTAGTACAAATCATATTTGACCATAAATAACATCGGACTAATTGGGATGTCGGGTAATAAAAAAATTAAACTTTAAAGAAACAAAAAAACAACAACAACAAGCGCAGAAGATGCAAAAAGGTAATTACTACGGAACGTGGTGTGGGTTTCAAGCTACTGGTCCTTGATACCTTCGCTTATAGATGCCGCACTGGCCCTCAGATCTGTGCCGACCAGAATGCTGACTAAGTTTAGATAATGGATTGCAGTAAGTATAGTGCTGCCACCTACATTTCTTTAAGTTATATATATTTCTTCTACTCCTCCCACTCCTATATTAAACTATTGTTTCTTTCAATAAAAAAAAAGGTAATACGATGGCATCAAAAAGGGAGTGAGGGAACCATGTGGTGTGTACACGCGTGCTTGTATGTGGAAAATTATGTATTGCAATTATACATCCTTGTAATGATAAGGAGGAGTCTTGATTTTGCGATAAGTTTTGGAGAATGAGTCTCCTTTTTCGTTTAATTGGTAGGTTCGCTAACTTGCATCTTCCATTTGCTTCTTATTTTCTTTTTAAATTGTGCTTATCGTTTCTTTTATTTTTATTTTTTAACGATACTACGGCGGAAAGGGTTAAGTTGGGTGACCAAATTTTTACAGATCTAACCCGGGAACATACTAAACTTTGTATTTTGTCAACCAGTACACATCCTTACCGGAACAAGAAAAGGTGGTGGCTGTAATACCGTTCACTAATTGTTATTTATACATTACATACGGTATTAAAAATATTTTGGTGTTTAATGTTATAATAGCACGTTTTCATTTTATTGCCCTGTACGAGAGACAAAATTGTATTTCGATAATTAAGCTAAAGGTGCTTTATTTCTTTATTACGTATACCTTTTACACGAATTAAACATTGACAGTAACATTAGAGTAACGTACTTATTACGCCTTATTAGTTACGATAATTGCTAACCAAGATAGCACACAAGTATAGCAAATTAGGAATAGCATTGATTTTTTCTTACAGTGATAAACGTCACGCACCAAGTTTGTTGCAGAGTTGTGGAAAAAGTGATAATGACAAACATACCCCATGAGCCTTGATTTTTATTTAACGTGACAAATATACAAGCTTCGTATTTTTCAACATTTTAAACACAATTTTCAAAATTGTACGCATTTCGCAAAAATAAGTTAAACAATTCAGGTTAGATAATTATTGTTTTCTTTTATTACACGCAATATAAAGACCAAAAACGTAATAAGGTATCGACCCGAGCAGTAAAGTGTATACATTTTCCTGAGGAGGCTCACTTGTGAGACATCAACGACGCAGGCTTTATAATTCTAACGCAAGATAAAATCAGCTATATCAATGTTGAATTGAAGCCTACATTCATGTCTTTACTTCATAAACAGTCTTCGTAACATAAAAAAATAACTAGTAAAATAGAAGTCAGTCAATATTGCCGCGATAGCATGTGGTTTCATTGAATGATATCCAAAGAAATATGAAAATTCAGGTTCGAACCCCACTGCAGACAATTGAAAAATTTACCAACTAGTTAATATATAAAAGCAAGCAATGAAGATGTCCTGCTAAATACATACACCAACAGACACCAAACAATCTTAATAACCTTCCGTCAAGGTTTTCCCGATGTTCGCCCACCAGATTTTGGCAAGACAGTAGCAACTTTGAAATGATAAGTTTGTACCAAGTTGTCATTCGTCATCTACCAATATTGCAGCACTGTCGTAAGTTGGTAGATTTGCAATGCGAAATTTGCAGAGTAGCAACGCCAAACTTGGTACAAACTTCCTGTAAATTTGCCGTGCCAAAGAATCGATGAAAATAAGCATTTTTCAACTCTAAGACTGAACACACGTTAAAAGTAAGATGGACGGGAGGAGAGTGTTATGTATGCATTAACGCGTATTTGATTGAGCTTCGCTCCGTTTCCATCTGTTCATTTGATGTCGCCACCATTTAAATGCAATGTATTTAGCACGGCACGAAACTAATAATACAAGCAGAAATTTCTTCTCCGTCTCAATTTGTCCTTTTCTTGGTATGCCGCCAGAGTACTAACTCGTAATATGTAGTTCTTTGGAAACAAACGTTGAACTCATAACAAGCTGACTCCAAAATCTTACTTGAGTCAGGACTTAGAAACAATACTATGACGATGGAAAACCTTACTGGAATTGATAGTAATAAATATTGGGTAGGTGTACATTGATAAATTTTCGTATGTAATGACTTCATTAAATGTCTGATTAAATATATTTTTTTTAAACTAATTTACTCTATGACGTATGGAACCCGCTAATTTATCCAAGCAGTAACAGATTTTTTGTTATCCTGGGCAAAATCAAGCAAATTTTCACCACATATACCTAGTTCTTGAAGATCCCTTCTAATATGGTCCTCCTAGCGACGTCTCGATCTTCAATAGTTTCTATCGTTCCGGCGTCCCAGCTAGGATGGAATATAATCGTTCTTTTCAACATCCACGATGTAGCGCCTACCCATCTGTACCGTCGTGTCTTTATTATTCTTATGTTACGCTATCAATAAAGTTCTCTCCTACAAAGAAATGCGATGACATGAAGTATGACGTACCTGGAAAATAAAAAAATATTCCTCAGCAGCAGGAGTCACCTGTCTCCAATGCTCCGGCACACTATGGAATATATGGATCTTACAGTGGTAGAACTCAGCGGAACGTGAACCAAAAAAGTCGTCCAGTGAATGTATATCACCTCATCGAGGGATCGAAACCATCGTCCTCGAGTTTAACAAATGGTAATTCGAATGTGCAATGTCAAGAAATGCGTTAATATTTCCCAACCAAGTTGGTTAATGGTGCCACTGGTTACTTTAGAAACATGTAACTTCGTGTTGTCCTGTAACAGAATTATACTTCTGAGATTCACAGGCACTGACTTCATGGCTTTCAGTTTTTCATGGCGTTAGTACATAGTTGCATTGATTGCCCCTGACGGAACAGCAACGAGGCATAGGCATTTGCTCGTGTCGCTTTCTGAGCCTAGCCAACCATTGTCCCACCTTATTATGTTCCAAAGCTGATGCAAATGTTATCGAATGGTTTCCACACTGCAATTGCATGCTTTTATGCTTCACATATCGGCCTTTCATTGTCTCGCTGTTTATGACTTGTGGACGCCGTTACGTGGTGCACCCTGGAGAGATTTATCGCCGTTGTACTCTCCGCTTATTTACCACATCCCTGTCGAGTGCCTGGCATATTTTCCATTTCGCAGCACCAGCGTTCGTTCCCTGTTTAATTTCGTATAATCTCGTAAAACACTATTTTTGGTTCCCATGTTTGACCTTCTCAGTGTTCGATTTGTCATAAATTACGAAGGGGAGATCCTACAACTAATGGTTGCTAGTAAGTTTGAACCTGTTTGGGTAGAAATACGAAGATTTTATCCCTGGTTGGGATGATATTCGGGTTCAACAACCGGGTATGAAATCCTCTGGTACCAGGCAAAGTCCCCGGTTTCCCTTCTGGCAAATCGAACACTGGACCTTCTCTTACTAATCTCCACGTTTATATGTGGTAACTACTACCAACCAGCTAGAAGAGGAAACACTCACAACACATTATTTTCCTCTTATCGGTCTCGCCTCTGAACGAATGGTGTGAGGAGAGCGTGTATTTGGATCATGTGAAAATCCGACATAATTTTATTGGTTGCCTTTATAATTGCGGATGAATAGTACAAGATTTGGAGTTCTTCCTTAAACAGTCTTCTCCAAACCGAAATTCGAATTCCGAACCGTTTTAGAAGGTGAAAGGTAACACAGTGCTTCAGACCATATTTCCAGAGCAGCAAGCTTGTAATTCGAAGCATATTGGTAATTTTGAAAATAAGTAAAAACAATGTGAGATAGCACTGCTCCTGCATTGAAACCATTTTTTTTTCATAGTGTAAATACTATGGCTTGTTTCGAAAGAATAATAAAAATAGAGAAGCACTCAATTACGTAATACGTTAGGTATCTCGAATCTTGTATCGTCTCCGTTAATTTCACTGATTGTGAGTTAGATCAGCGACTACTACGACTACTCGCCAAT
>JAGDQP010050286.1:0-14281 GCA_022664845.1 Lepisma saccharinum | reverse complement strand
TATAATTATTGTTTTTGAATAGCAGAATTCTAGCAGAATTTTTTAAGCTGGTTTTAAAAATTCTGCCGATGTGGGTGGGGCCAGCTTCACGCCTGGTCAAAACCAAAAACCCGTTATTTCGGGGCTTTCCGGGACAGCAGAATTTTTATAATTATTGTTTTTGAATAGCAGAATTTTAGCAGATTTTTTTAAGTTGGTTATAAAAATTCTGCCGATGTGGGTGGGGCTAGCTTCACGCAAGTATTATCAAGCGAAATTCCCTACTATCTCTTAGCCTATATCATTTTACTACATAAGATGTTCGAAATATAACTTTAACATTTGGAAGCATAGTACTGTATCAGTTGATATTTATCCTTGTCTTTGGTTAAGATGGAAAAGATCTAGATGAATCTTTGACACTCTGTTGCAGAAAGCCTGTATATATTCGTGCAGCATTTCATTTTGTAAAATCTGGAATGTAGTTAGGCCATAAAAACGCTGTCTACTTTCATGTAATTCTTCATCCAATGGACAATATAAAACAATGTGCTCAGGAGACCCCACTTCTCCACATTCACAGAATTTGTCATCTTTTAGGCCTAGTTTACGTAGATTCTCCGGATATGGACCATGGCCCGTAATAAACTGCAATAGGCGATATTCTGGATTAAATTCATGTTTCTGTATTCTTTGACTAATATTTGGATAGATGTTCCACGTGCGTCTTCCAGTTTGACTTCCATCCCAGTCTTGTTGCCATCTTGCTAATAACCATGTGTCCATTTCATCCGGATTTTGATCATTTGTCCGGTTAGCATTCTAATTTTCTGAAAATCTTCATATTTGAACCAATAGGCGCTGACTGTCTTCAATACTTGTAAGTGTAAGGGCATGATGCCCATGGCCACAGTCAATGAATCTGTAGAGACCGTTCTATAGACACCTGCTAATCGTAACAAGAGCTTCCGTTGTAGTCCATTCAGTGACTTTGCAAGGGTTTTGTTTTCCACCAGTTTGTGGGACCAGACACTGGCCGCGTACGCTACGATAGACACCAAAATTGCTTGATGGTATGTTCTTATTATTTTCAAGGGAATACAGTATCTTATGTTGCCATGGTTATAATCTTATTGATGAATTTTAAGCGTTTCTCTTTCACATTCTTAATATGTGCTCCCATATTCAACTTTTCATCGAGAATTACCCCAGGTAATTAATTTCCTTAGATCTTCTTAAAGTATTTACGTTATACTTGATCGTTGGATTTCTTTTTAATTTACCATGGAAGATGACATATGTTGTTTTGGTTACAGAGACATCCATTTTGTTTTTTTGTTTTTTGGCACCAATTTGATAGTTCAAGTAAGACTTTGTTTGCCTTTTCTTCAATTTCTTTCCTAGTATTCCCGGCAATAATTACGGCTAAATCATCAGCGTACGCTACTGTTGTGGATACTTCATCCATAATATCCAGTTGCTGGATACAAGGTTGAAAAACGATGTTCCAGATCGTAGGTCCTACAATGGAGCCCTGTGGACAGCCTTTTGTAATATTTTTAGTTATTGTTTTATTGGACAGAGGAAAATTGACCTTTCTTTCATTGAAGTAATTTTGGAACATATGCCACAAATATGATGGTATATTCATGCTCCGTAATATATCCAGTAATGCCGGCCACCACACATTATCAAATACGCCGGAAATGTCGACAAAGAGTCCCAGCACATACTTACTTGATACCTCTGCCAAATCAATTCCTTTCATGAGTCGATTTATGGCCTTTTATGTAGATCTATTCTTCCTAAAACCATATTGGATATTGCAATCTTCTACATCACGTATTCTCTCCAATCTATTCACCATTGTCCGTTCCAGAATCTTTCCAAACACTTTTAACAAACAAATGGGTCTGTAAGATTTTGGGTCCATTTTGTCCTTATCTGGACTTTTATATATGACTATTAGATTGGCAACTTTCCAGTTCTTAGGGAAGATTGATTGGCGATTGCACTCAGTGCAAAATCTTGCAAGGTATGGTATGAATAAGTCTTTTAGGTTCTTAATGAATTCATTCTTGACTTTATCAGGGCCAGGGGCCTTACGGTTCCTCAATTTCTTTATTATTAATTCTATTTCATCATTAGTAACAACACAATCATTTTCTTCATCTTCATATTCCTCTATTATATAAGGTCTCTGAATGTTTTCTCTGATTGTTATATGGTGCTCATTTTCCTGTTCTCGTTTATCGTCTGGTAGTAATTTATACATTAACAGTTCGATAGTATCTTCCCATGTTGACGTCATTTCTCCGTTATCCTTCTTCATTGTCGAATAAGTAGTTGGTGATTTTATTTTTTCACTTATCAACTTATACGGAAGTCCCCAAGGGTCTAAATCAATCCTTCTACTAATAAACGTCTGCCAACTTTTCAGACGTGCGTCTTCAACTTTTTTCTTATATAGGTCTTTGGCTGTTCTATAAGTTTGTAGTTTTCTTTTCCGGTGTTCTGGAATTATAGAGGCTTGATAGCTCTTTCGCTTTGATATCATTATCCTTTTTAATCTTTCCAATTCTCCTGTCCAGTATGGTAAATTCTGTTTACGTTTATTATTATCACTTTGCTTTATTGATTGTTCTATAGCATTTATTAGCGCTATTTCTAAGTTCTGCGCTTTTGTGTTCATATCGTCACCACGTGTAATATTTTGTAGTTTTAAACATTTCCTTACTTTTTTCCAGTTTATCCTATCAGGGTTATATGATCGATCATCCTCTTCTTGTTTATTTTGCAGAGCGGTCGTTCCATAACTTCCTTGTTTGTAAGTGAACAGAATAACATTGTGCTCACTTACTGTAATAGCATCCTGAACTCTCCAATTCTCGATTCGACCAGCAATTCCTCTGGTAGCCAGAGTGACATCAATGTTCCTACTAGCTCCGGCTCTGTTCCTGAACGTCGGTGGATTTCCAGTTGATTAAATATTTGTAGATCCTTTTGTAGGATTAAATCTTCTAATAACTCCCCTTTATCATCTCTTTCTCTACTATGCCATAAGGTTGATTTGGCGTTACAATCCGCAACTATTAGAATTTCTCGATCGTGAAATTCCTGTAGAATATCTTCTAGTTTTTTTAAATGTAGGTCAATAGGGTCCGAAAATTGAAAATACATATTTACAAGGATCCAGGATTCATTCCGCCATTTGATCTCTAAGCAAATGGATTTTTCATCGCTATATTGTTCAATTAATAGAGCCTTTATATTTTTATTCAAAATAATAACAGCTGTCTTGGGATTCGGACCTTTAACAAAGATGTTGGAAGAGATTGAGAGTCCTCTTATAGATCCTTTTATCTTGTAGGGCTCTTGGAGGCAGCATATATCTATGGATTTATTTTGAAGAATGCTTCTCACATCCGTTATGGCAGTACTTGAGTTCTGTGCATTCAGTTGCTGTATATATGAACCATCCATAATCTATCCTGCTGACGGTTCTTTCGTACATAATTCTGTAGGAGAAGCATTCCATGACGTTTATAGCTTGCACTCTCAATTTTTTAGGTAACATGATATGCAGTATATTCCATTCCGGTTTTTATCAGGGCAGTCCTCTCGTCTGTGATTCAAGCGACAACAATGGCCGCACTTTGCTTCTTGTTTGCAATATTTTTCAACATGTCCATAATTATGACATTTGAAGCATTTGGGGACCGATATAAAGTGCTTAACAATCAAAGCTTCATAATAGATAAAAACTTTTCCGGTTTTCAGAAGTTCCTTCCTAGTAAGTTTGTCCAATTCAATAACGAGATGACTTCTTTGCCTTCCTCTCGGTCCGGATCGAAATTTAGATCTTATATATTTCTCAGCTTTCTCTGCTTGATCTTCGTTGAAATTCTGATTGATAAGGGCGTCAATAATCTCGCCATCTTTCATTTCACTATCTACATTGTATATTATCATGAGTGGGTTGCTCTTTGTCTGCTCCTGTATACTGAATTGGTTGACCACTCTGGGAACCCCTCTAATTTTATCAAAATCCTCCTTCGTATCTACAATATTATACTATTATTATTATTTTTGAATAGCAGAATTTTAGCAGATTTTTTGGCACCAGTTTTCGAAACTGTTCTAAACTGGGTGGGGTTGAGCCTTATTCTGGCCCCACCCAAAAGAACCCGTAATTTCGGGACTTTCCGGGACAGCAGAATTTTATAATTATTGTCTTTCTATAGCAGAATTTTTTAAGTTGGTTTTAAAACTTCTGCCGATGTGGGTGGGGCCAGCTTCACGCCTGTCCAAAACCAAAAACCAGTTATTTCGGGGCTTTCCGGGACAGCAGAATTTTTAAAATTATTGTTTTTGAATAGCAGAATTTTAGCAGAATTTTTTAACCTAGTTTTGAAAATTCTACCGATGTGGGTGGGGACAGCTTCACGCCTGGCCAAAACCAAAAACCCGTTATTTCGGGACTTTCCGGGACAGCAGAATTTTTATAATTATTGATTTTGAATAGCAGAATTTTTTAAGCTGGTTTTAAAAATTCCGCCGATGTGGGTGGGGCCAGCTTCACGCCTGGCCAAAACCAAAAACCGTTATTTCTGGGCTTTCCGGGACAGCAGAATTTTTATAATTATTGTTTTTGAATAGCAGAATTCTAGCAAAATTTTTTAAGCTGGTTTTAAAAATTCTGGCGCTGTGGTTGGGGCCAGCTTCACGCCTGGCCAAAACCAAAATCCCGTTATTTCGGGGTTTTCCGGGACGGCAGAATTTTTATAATTATTGTTTTTCAATAGCAGAATTTTAGCAGAATTTTTTAAGCTGGTTTTAAAAATTCTACCGATGTGGGTGGGGCCAGCTTCACGCCTAATTAAAACAAAAAACCCGATATTTCGGGACTTCCCGGGACAGCAGAATTTTTATAATTATTGTTTTTGAATAGCAGAATTTTAGCAGAATTTTTTGCACTAGTTTTCAAAACTGTTCTAAACTGGGTGGGGCTGAGCGTTATTCTGGCCCCACCCAAAAGAACCCGTAATTTCGGGACTTTCCGGGACAGCAGAATTTTTATAATTATTGTTTTTGAATAGCAGAATTTTAGCAGAATTTTTTAAGTTGGTTTTAAAAATTCTGCCGATGTGGGTGGGGCCAGCTTCACGCCCGGCCAAAACCAAAAAACCGTTATTTCGGGCCTTTCCGGGACATCAGAATTTTTATAATTATTGTTTTTGAATAGCAGAATTCTAGCAGAATTTTTTAAGTTGGTTATAAAAATTCTGCCGATGTGGGTGGGGCCAGCTTCACGCCTGGCCAAAACTAAAACCCGTTATTTCGGGGTTTTCCGGGACAGCAGAATTTTTATAATTAATGTTTTTGAATAGCAGAATTTTAGCAGAATTTTTTGCACTAATTTTCAAAACTATTCTAAACTGGGTGGGGCTGAGCGTTATTCTGGCCCCACCCAAAAGAACACGTAATTTCGGGACTTTCCGGGACAGCAGAATTTTTATAATTATTGTTTTTGTATAGCAGAATTTTAACAGAATTTTTTCAGCTGGTTTTTAAAAATTCTGCCGATGTGGGTGGGGCCAGCTTCACGCAAGTGAGATTTGTACCAATTTATTTCTAAGGTTGACTCAGATTACGATACCAAGTCCAACCCCCAGATATCCACATATAGATTATTTTAGTTTAATTTTATTAAAATAATACGTTGTTAACTTGTAAGGAAGTAGCGTGCGCGCGCTAGGTCTGTTGGAAGCGAAACAGCCCTTTTTGGGGGATTATATCATAAAAATGTTTCTTGATAATATTCAATATTTCTCAAGAGATGTCACTGCGTTCCTCTATTTATAAAACATTTCCCTCCACAAGAAAACAAAATAAAACAGATTTTGCTTCAAAAAAATTTATGTGACGAGAAAGCTTTCTTACAACGTGAAACTATAAAAATGAGGAGATGCTAAAGTAAACTTAATTCTTAGTATAAATTAACTTCTACTGGACAAACTTGAAGAAGGAATGATCATATATTCTGTGCATGATGCGAAAATATCAATATCAATCAATCATCATTGTTCTGGGGTCTTTTCAACATGAGTGTAAGTGGGTGTAGACACAAAAGTACTTGCAACTGCCAACCAGCTTTAATTTACGCAAAGCCACCAGGTACCTTGAAATACTTATCCAAGCGGTGTGCCTTCATAAAGGTATTTGAGTTGCTACCGCAGTTACCTAAGATCCTCCAGTTAAATGTCCGTATTATCCGCGAAAAAAGTTCCGCTGAAGTGAACTTTCAGTGGATCAATTACTTTTATTTTCCGCCAGTTTGTATTTAGTAATTAACATTTACTCAAAATTAGCTCTTATAATATAGATAGAAATTTCAACAATATTTCGTTTACTGCCCTCTATTGTTAAGAATAATTAACAATTAAAGTAGGAGAGCATGATAGAAAGCCATTCTAAGCACGAGCTGCAGAACGGTATTGTAAATTTAATTTCGTCATTTGTAGGTAATCAAACGAACAGCGCAAAGTTGAGTAATTCAACTCAAAACGGGGTTTGTGCAAATGTTTTTTAAAAACATCAAAATTCCTGTAATGAATAAAAATATGTCCACAAGTAACTTCATTGGCTAACAAAGCCATTATTGTTTTCTAAGAACTCTTCTGCAGAAAATAGATTTTTTTATACCGTGTGTATGAATCTGCTGCTGTAAGAATATCAAACAACACTAGTATTTTCAAAACGTTTACTCTTGTGAAACCATAAATAACCAGCCACTTCGGAAGTTGAAGAAACGTGTGGAAGTTACTATGTGTGAGGGCAGAGCTGCAAGGCGCAGTACTACTAAAACAGCATCGCAATTAATAAGTCTTCTGCACTGTTTGAACATGCATCGAGCGAAACAGAAGATTCCTAACGTCTGCATCAGGTGTGAGGAGAATTGACAAATTCATCTCATTATAAAGATTTCCCCGTACCCTTGTACCATAGTACTATCTACAGGTACGATAAATCCCATCAAAAGGACACTGTATTAGTCGTCATAACAAACAATGTTCGTACAGCAGATACACATGTAGCAGGGTATTACATTTTCAAAGATTCTCTATGTCGTTATTCATTTCATTAGGAAAGTCTTTGTAATATAAACAGCAAGAATTATTACATTATTTTGTTCATTTTTAAATATTATAAAATATTTGTATAAATAACGTTTAGGCATCTTTGACTCAGGTAGAGGTAAGGTCTATGTGAGGAGATTAAATACATTCAGGGCCACGGCAAAGCATACATGTACCATCTTGATATTACGAGATGTATGCATAAGTAGTTTCCGGTTTACCTAAGAGATGGCGCCAGCGAAAAGTACACAGCGTATTCATTTGACACATACGTCATTTTGTTCGTCTGACATTAGACTACAAACACACACAAGTTGAGTCCGCCAAACACTAGCGTCTTTGTTTTATCGTTCAGTGATCATGTCGAAGTTTGTGCCTGGAAAAGAACATTTGCGGCACGCATTGCTTTCCTTATTTATTCGAAAGAAAAAGGCTGTTGAAAGTCATCGTGTGCTGGTAGAAACATATGGTGAACACGCTCCATCGATTAGAACATGTGAGACATGGTTTCGACAATTTAAAAGTGGTGCTTTCAATGTGACGTTCTGGTAGACCACAAAAGTGCGAAAACGAGCAATTGCAGGTGTTATTGGAGGATGACCCAACTCAAACTCAACAGCAATTGGCAAAAGCATTAAACGTGTCACGAGAATCAATCAGCAGACGTTCACGAGCAATGGGGAAGATCAATAAACTGGGTAAATGGGTCACAAACGATTTGAATGAACAGCAAATGGATAATCGCAAAGTCACTTGTGAAATGCTGCTTCAACGCCACGAAAGAAAATTCTTTTTGTATCGAATTGTGACGGGTGACGAAAAATGGATTTATTTCGAAAACCCTAACCGGAAAAAATCGTGACTTTTACCTGGCGAAGCCGGTCCTTCAACACCAAGGCCAAATCGCTTCGGCAAGAAGACCATGCTTTGTGTCTGGTGGTACCAGAGCGGTATTGTGTATTATGAACTCTTGAAGCCCGGCGAAACCGTTAATGCACAACGCTATCGCCAACAAATGATTAATTTAAATCACGCATTGATCGAAAAACGACCGGAATGGGCCCGAAGACATGGCAAAGTGATTATGTTACACGACAATGCATAGTCTCACACAGCAAAACCAGTGCAAGACACCTTGAAATCGCTTGGATGGGACATCCTTCCGCACCCGCCGTACTCCCCAGACCTGGCGCCATGTGACTATCACCTCTTCGCATCAATGGGGCACGCGCTCGCAGAGCAGCACTTGAGCAATTTCGAAGACGTTGGAAAATGGCTCGACGAATGGTTTGCCGCAACAGACAAGCAGTTTTTCTGGCATGGTATGTATCAATTACCTGAAAGATGGACGAAATGTGTAGAAGCCGATGGCCAACCTTTTGAATAAAACAAAATTAATTTCCCTTGAAAATTACGTGTTTTCTTTACCAAAAAACCGGCAGAAACTTATGCATTCACCTGGTAATCAGGTGCAACTATCAAAACACTCTGAAAAAAAAACTTACGTGAGGATACAGTGAGTCGTTAGATATTGACCCTTACTCTTTCAACTAAATTACAGGTTTTCGGCGCTGTTCAAATCCATCTCTTCATTTTCTTGGTACGGCAAATGCTAAAGCTAACTACAATTTACTCAAAATTTGATTGAATATCAAGTTGTATTTGAATGGATAATATGGTTTACTATTAAAATGTAGGGTTTCCAGGCTGTAAGTACAGAAAAATTCATTTACAATAATTAAATAACAAAAAGTGGCAGGTATTGGACTATTTGCGTTGTTAGAAAGTGTAAATGTTGAAACGAACAACAACAAATCCGCCACTAATTCAGAGAAAAAGATCTTTGGATAAAAAAGAATCTAGTGTTCATACTAGGCTGTTAGAAAATAAATTGTTGTTTTCAAGTCTCTCAATACCATTTCTGAAGAAAGTTTCTCTAACGAGGAAATCCAATGCAGAGGTAACTTGTCTTTCTAACGCCCTTCCCTCCAAGAAGTGAGGTGCATAAAGGTCTGCTGGTAATACATCCAGCAAATATCAAAGTTCCGGGAGTATTTCATATCTCAGGTCCCTCAGTTTTTGTTTCCTATTTGTCTCACTTGGGTTTAGCGTTATGAGAGGACTATTGCTATTGGCCACCGATGGTTGAATTTGACGTGATTATATGTGTAGTTTTAGCTTTCTGGATAGTTCGTGACAGCGGTAATGGTTCACCAGAGCCAAGGGCCGACAGGCAAGCGGATCATAAATGTCCTCAGTTCCATGAGGACAGGAGGACTGAGGTGGTCTAGAATGCCACTTTCAAGTGAAACTGCAATAGCTGAACACTTATCTTGGGCGTGGGGATCTGTCTGCAAGATATACCCCATAAGAGTAAACGAAACTAGAAGGCCACGTGAGTCCGTCAGCTTGTGTTGGTGTTGCTAATGAAGAAATACCAATAATTCCATGTCTCCTTTACACAGACATTGAGGTTTGGGATTCCTTCGAAATTTCAGTTTCTCATGGCATATAATCTGTCCCTGTCTCTATGAAGTGTTGTCTTTATCTTCTCAAGATGCCAAAGAGTATGAAGGTTGAGTGCACCTTAGAGCGCCAGGAATGAGAACACTACGAGAAAATCTGCTGCGTACTGGGAGGGATTTGAACCCATGACACCAAGTTCGTAGTCAGAAATGCCACCGACTCCGAAATAAATTATAATTATATCAAATGCGAATAGATGTCAGAAAGAGCGATGTACTAATTTTATCTGAATTGATTAGCAATTGTGCATCGCCATAAATTAAAATGAGAATGTCTTATTTAGATTTGAATTTCATCCACACGGAAGCTCTACTTTAATTTACATATATACACGAGCATGCTTATCTGGCTGCGTATCTACAAATTCGAAATATGTACACAAGAAGTTCCTAAATATATTGAGAAATATTAACGTCAATTTCAGAGCCTTTATTTCAAGGTTGATGTTATCGGATTAGTTATATTTCAAGATGTATTAATAGGTGTGTTGTGCCCGTGTTTCAGTTATTCTAATTTTATAGCATCCTTTAAATTCCTACTTCTTGCATGAATGAGTTTTTGGCGGAACCCAAGCTCTATATTTAACATTTATAAAAAATAACATATATTAAAAATTTCATTGGAACTATTAAGAATTATCCCAAAACACTAGAAACTACATCCACTGTAAAGCTAATATTATTTTCTATGTGGTAGATATGTTCGATATTTGCAGGTTATTGAAACACCATGATCCCTTATCTTCACTTTCTTTACCTCTGCATTAGCATATGTGATTCTAAGAATAAAATAGAACAAAACAGACAAACGAAGGGTTTGAACCAACAGTACATATATATATTTAGTAGTGTATATATATATATATATATATATATATATATATATATACACTACAAAGTAACATTGATTACTAATAGAAGCTTGCTAGGACATATGAATACATATGAACATAGAAAAAGAAATATATAATAACATACAGAAACACAGAGATAGGATGAAAAGAGAAGATTGAATTTGAATTTGAATATTTACTACATGAGCTTCTACGGCTCATGTCAAGAAAATGATAAAGGTTATATACATGGAAGCAAATGGAACAAGCGAAAACAGTGTCACAGAATAATTAAAAGTAGATTATTTCATGTCGATGTAAAACTGTTTTAACATAGATTATATTGTACGGATATCTATATTATGTCTACTTTACAACAGTAGAACTTTCTAGTGGAAACGAAAAGTTGTCGACACCCAAATAGTTATTGGCAGTTTCCTTATGACTATTGAAATAATAAGACTTGATTCAATTTGTTCAAGAACTGTTGCAGAACTATAGTTTTTCCTTGGTTGTGGGTGAAGTAAACCCTCCCCGACATGTTTATATAACCGTGAATGCGGCTACAGAAAACTGGGTCTGTTTTCTTTCTTTATGATGCTGTCTAATTTCTTATGAATTTGTTAGGAATTGATCCATCATATGTATTTACTACTGTCCCTAATTTCCATATGGTATTTCCATTTTTCCTTAAGTGATATTTAAATTAAAAAACTTTCAAGGTTCTACTGCCATTCGTAAATGTTCACATATGAAACTTTCAAGGTCAATAATGGTAGGTACCAATTGTTCTCAGAATTTTATTACCTAAATTAATGCAATATTAAACTCCGAAAAGTTTACAAAACGATCAAAATAAAAATATATTCATGTGATGCGGAAAATGAAAACGGACCATTTGTCGGAATTTGTCAAAATTAAGTTGTTGACTGTTTTATATTGGCAATATGATTCCTAATAATTTGCAGCCAAAATTATAAAACCATCTTAAAATTTGACTGAGTTTTAGAAATTGGATGTAAGTTACGGAAAAGAGGAATTTTGAGGAAAACGAGATTAAACTGTGCTAAACAAAACTGTATCATATATAAAAATCCTTCATATTTAATAAATGAAAACTTTAGTAAAATTTTCTTTGGAATGTTTCTTTTTAAAAGAAACATAAGTTAAAAGCAGAAACTCTGATTATATTTTTCGTCTCTCCTGTAAAATGTTGCTTTCCGTCAAATTGCCCTTTTTTATTATCCGCATCATTTTAATTTTGGTGTTCCTGGATTAATTGTATACAGTTAATGGCACTGGTGCCAATTACTGTCTGATATGTTGCTAATAATTTAAATAGAATAGAATTTAGTAACACGGATTGATGACCGTTTCCTATCTGTATATTTCAGTGTGAGATTAGGCTTGGAGAGCAAACCTACTTGCTAGATTCTCCGTTAGTAAAGGATATATTTCCTCATTTTACAGAATCTGATATGCTAAGTGTAATGAGCAAGATGTACATAGAAGAATAGTTTATGTGTTCAGCTGTCCTTGTAATAACTGTTTGTTTATTATATAGATTGCCTTTAAGCAACTCCCTGCAAGTGGCTGATCAGACCGGCTGCACCTTGACATTGTTTTCTTCAGAAAGGTAGATTCTTTCCATTTTTGTGTCCTTGCTGTGGGTTTGATTTTGTGAACGTTCTTTCTCCATATACTTCCATTCGTTCTGGTCTATTCTTTGTTCGTGTATTGCATTTGTCTCTTTATATGCTTAACACTTCTTCCACTATATGGAACCAGTCGGATATTTGGTGTAATTTTTGGTCAGTGTCGATCGGACCGATCTCTCGTTTTGTTAAGTTCCTCTTTTCATGTGTGATTTGCCTGAGTGTATTTCCCTTCTCTATTCACATAGTAACATTCCAGAATACTTTATAGCATGTTTTTTGCATTTAAATTGCCGTGGGTTACATAGAGTTTCTCCATTAACTGTGTATTTCTTCTATAGTCATTTACTTGTCACCATATCTACTGTAGCAGTTTCACATTAGCGCAGCAGCCATTGATTTAATTACTTGGAATGGTAGATATGTACGACTATTTTGTGCTACTTATGCTGGAATATAAGTTTTCTAACTCAGATGTCTGAGTGTTGACTTCTTATTCTCTGTAGAAATTCTTGGTTAATCTGGTGTTGTATATCCTTTATCTTGTAAATTTGTACACTATAAAACGTTTAACACTATCTATGTCTGGAATTAATATTATATGTAGCATTCTCTTGCTTTCGCCTTAGTTTAAGCTTTAGTATAGCTGGATCAAGTTTTCGCTTTGTGTTTTAAACATCGTTTCAGAGAATTACAACGGGTTGTAATTTTAATGTGGAAATGGAGATAAATGGGGGATCATTTCACCTAACCAGTAGCTCAACCACTAAAACCAGTGATTTGCCCATCATATTTATATTTAACAGGGCTTAGATTCGGGCATGATATTCATACCAACATCCTTTAATCTCTTTTAAGAAAGATATCACCTGTGTTTGAGGCATTGTGTATGCCATTTGTGATGGATCAATGTTCACTAATGTTGCCCACTAATCGAGCCGAGAAAGAAGAATATTAGTCGAATAGTGAAAAACGAGTCGAAACAGAACTCTTGCAACGTGCAATGAATATGTTTCGAGACGAGACATATATTATAGAAAATTATTTATAAGACGTGACAGCCTCAATCTCGTCTTGTGGTCAACACTAGTGTCCAACCAAGAGCAGAATAATCTTAAGAGCACTTGCATTGTTTTATTAATATTACGCTTTCATTAACCGTTAATGTATAACCGTCAACTATCTTCTTGAATTACCTTTCCGTGTAGTGTTAAAATGTGATTTTTCTCACTCAAAACTTCCAAGACAGACATGCCTAAAAACAAATGGGTGACAATCACTGAAGCCACCAGTGCCAATTACTGTACATTTAAATCTATGTTCATTATAATGAAAAACATATAAGTTTACTTTACGAGACAAACATTAATCTTATTAAATTAAATACTTTTGAGAATGCTCATAGTTGAAAGCTTTGCAATATCTTAATAAATAAACAGATACTGAAATTTATTTGCAAAAAAATCTTAATGTACCAATCACTATATGTTTTTTCCTATGTGTAATGTACAGAATGTAAGTAGGAGTCCTTTGCATAGCCATTCCACATGTTTGTTTTAACTCTGTGACGACGAAAGACATTCGTAATTTGAAGACTGCAAAAATGCATAAAACAATGCAAGGTTACTAGTCATGAACAAGAAAATAGTAAATTAGTTTAGCACACGTCCTTTGTTTTTTCTGTGATTTCACTTAGAATAAGTGGTAATACTGGTCCACTATGGGCAGTACCAAACTAAGGGACAAGTTTTGGTAGTGTTAGTGATTCGGTGAATAGTGGGAAGAATTGAGGTATGTAATTTATTTCATTGTTTTAAATTATTTGAAATTATCATTTTAATTAACAGGCAGAATATTGAAATATTAGGCCTACATATTTCAAATGTATTACATATTCAGTAGATTTCAGCGATCTTCGTTAAGAATTTTACAAAATGTTAGCTAACAAATCTAATGGATTTTAAAACACTTAAAATTTTCTTAACAACTCGTTAAATTCTTACCATGAAAGCACCAGAAGGCCAAGAGATCCTTTGTACGTCATCCGCTAATCACGTCCCAAAATTCATTTACTTTCACATACTAAGCAAATTTTAACCAATCTCAGTCCTCCGTTTCCAGGCACCACACCCTAGTCAAATAGACCGTTA